>PQFF01000004.1:176021-227340 GCA_003547095.1 Diversispora epigaea
TGTGAAAAGTTGCGAAAATTTTCGAAAACTGTGTGAAAAGTTGCGAAAATTTTTTGCGGAAATTTCCGAAGGTGTCAGAAATTTGCGGAAATTTTCGAAGTGAAAATTTGCGTAAATTTTTGCCTATTAAAATTTCCTGATGAGATAAAGGAATTTGTTATACATAGGTATATATTAACTATTAAATAATTTTCATAATAAAATGTAGAAGATTACTTAACTCTTTTTTATTATTTAGACATTATTAATAACAGAAATAAGACTACCAAATAAATCACCAATGCATCTTGCACTTGTACAATGGTATGATTTTATTGAAGAAACTCCATTTGTTTACGGCTGTCCTTTATTGAGATTGGTAGAGGTGTACAATTTTATAGAAATAGAAGCGATCGAAGATACAATTCATGTAGTTCTACGCTTTGATAAAAATAATGAATACTTTGTAAGCAAAAATAATCAGTGAGATCTCGTCTTTATTCATTTTTTAAAGTTTAATAAAAAACATATGAAGAATAAAAACTAACTAGGCTAAGTATATTTCAACCGCCACCGCTTGACCAGCCACCGACGTAAAACTTTCAGATTTCCCTCCATTTTAAATTACTTTAAAACTTTCCGTATTTACCCTTTTCAGAATAAAAACTAAGTCCTCATCAATTTTACATAGCAACTTATCTCAACCTCACCACTAAGACCCTGCAGCCAAACTGAATACAGGATATCTTAAGAATAATGCCTCCATAAGATAACTTTTTTCAACCCTTCTACCCCTAGAAAGGTATTATCTAAAAAAAAAATTTCAGTGTCGAAGATGCTCTTCGATAAAAAAAAAAGAAGTTAGGATACCAAGTCACAAATGTTTTTCGCATCAGCTCACATCAGAAAACTGCTCCCTTATCGCTCATATAAGGTATATCCCCCGACTTTGGCGGAAATGGCAAGATCATCAGCTCACATATCTCACCTTCTCCCTTATCACTCATATAAGGTAGCCGGAAATACTCCCCTTAAAAACCGCCACCGACACCCAACAACTAATCCTCTTACAAACACCCAACTCACACCCATCTACCTTTAAATACAACTCCCACCCCCGTCCAACAACCTAAACATCACATCACACGTTCTTACCCCCTGTCAACCCCTTAGTACCACCGTACCACCACAGAAATTTTCAGCCCCACCGATCACTCCTTAGATACCACCGTATCACCCAATTTCATCAGTGCGTCACCACCTGGATCTACAAGATCGACAATTCAGGGTCAAACCGAAATTTGACATTCCCCCCCAAAAAGTATTCCATGAAAAAGAGGAAAAATTTTGTGGCGCAGACCCATAACCAATATATACGAAAGTCAAACAGCTTCAGGAGAACTTCTTCGTTTATTCCGTTCGTTCAAAAACCAACCTATCCAACCCAGAAAAAAGAGGCTGGCCCCTACGTCCTGTCCCGGTTCGTCCTAAAGCTTCTGCACTTCAAGACTATTTTTCAAGAAAAACAGAGAGTTTCGCCGTTTACGTCTTCTGCGAAGAAACTGGAACTAACTCCACCGACCAAACTTCATAAGTATTTAAGAAAAGTAGCCCCAACGTCTTCTAGTCTTATCCGGTTGCTACCTAACCTCCGACTTAGACTGCCTTTCGTAACTTCATAAATACCCACTTCAGTTCTTTACTGCGGAATTTGAGTGACGGACGGATAACCAGAAAGAGTTTTTTTTTTTTTAATGAATACTTTGTAATACAAAATAGAACAGCGAGATCTCGTCTTTATTCATTTTTAAAGTTTAATAAAAAACATATGGAGAATAAAAACTGACTAAGCTAAGTGTAAACACCGCTACCGCCTGATCAACCACCGACGTAAAACTTTCAGATTTCCCTCCATTTTAAATTACTTTAAAACTTTCTGTATTTACCCCTTACGGAATAAAAACTAAGTCCTCATCAATTTTACGTGACAACCAACCTCAACCTCACCCCTAAGACCCTACAGCCAAACTGAATACAGGATATCTTAAGACTGATGCATCCGTTAATTAAACCAAAAAACCTCCCTCCCCTTAGAAAGGCTCTTTCTAAAAAAAAAAAATTCGGTGTCGAAGGTACTCTTCGATAAAAAAAAAGAAGTTAGGATACCAAGTCGCAAATGTTTTTCGCATCAGCTCGCATCAAAAAACTGCTCCCTTATCGCTCATATAAGGTATATCCCCCGACTTTGGCGGAAATGGCAAGATCATCAGCTCACATATCTCACCTCCTCCCTTATCACTCATATAAGGTAGCCGGAAACACTCCCCTTAAAAACCGTCACCGACACCCAACAACTAATCCTCTTACAAACACCCAACTCACCCCCCATCTACCTTTAAATACAACTCCCACCCCCGTCCAACGAACTAAACATCACATCACACGTTCTTACCCCCTGTCAACCCCTTAGTACCACCGTACCACCACAGAAATTTTCAGCCCCACCGATCACTCCTTAGATACCACCGTATCACCCAATTTCATCAGTGCGTCACCATCTGGATCTACAAGATCGACGATTCAGGGTCAAACCAAGATTTTACATTCCCCCCCAAAAAGTATTCCATGAAAAAGAGAAAAAATTTTGTGGCGCAGACCCATAACCAATATATACGAAAGTCAAACAGCTCCAGGAGAACTTCTTCGTTTATTCCGTTTGTTCAAAAACAAACTATCCAACCTGGAAAAAAGAAGCTGGCCCATACGTCCTACCCCGGTTCGTCCTAAAGCTTCTGCACTCCAAGACTATTTTCCAAGAAAAACAGAGGGTTTCGCCGTTTACATCTTCTGCGAAGAAACTGAAACCAACTCCACCGACCAAACTTCATAAGTATTTAAAAAAAGTAGTCCCAACGTCTTCTAGTCTTATCCGGTTGCTACCTAACCTCCGACTTAGACTGCCTTTCGTGACTTCATAAATACCCACTTCAGTTCTTTACTGCGGAATTTGAGTGACGACGGATAACCAGAAAGAGTTTTTTTTTTTTCTAATGAATACTTTGCAAATAAATATTTATTTTAATTTTGCATTATATTTTATTTTATAGTATATTATTATAAATTATTGTTGTATTTGTATTATATTAATAAATGTATTGTTTATGAAGTTTCGTATTATATTAATATATATATAATGCGATATTTACTTTATTTCTTTGCCTCAATAATTCTATCATCCCTATTATTCTTTTTATTATTAATTATTGGTTTCTTTTTAACATGTAGGAATTTAATTAAAAACAATTATTTAATGAATTATCAAATATGCATACGGAAATATTCGATAATATTATTTTTTTATTTCATAATTATGTATCCTAAGATGATTTACAAAATTAATTAGAATGATGTGTTTCAAAAGAAAGGAAGGAAGGATGACATCTAATGAAAGATAATACAAGTATGATGATACATTTAGGAAATATTCGAAGTTATTATTAAAATTTAGAAAATTTAGAAAAATGGGATGCAAAAAAAAATGTATATAAAGAATCAGAATTCTTCTAACTTTACCATAAAATTTTCCAAAATATTTGCATAAATATTTAAATATCTATTTAAAACAAATCCTCGAACATCTAAAAATTTTCGTAATGTCGCAAAAAACTTTAATTAGCTTTTATCAAGAAAAAAATAAAAAAAATAAAAAAAGAGTTAATGATCTTTTATCCGGAAGATTAAGTAGTAATAAGGCAAAAAAAAGAAGAGAGATTTCCAATTTTGCAACAGGAACATCTGCTTCGGAAGCTTTGGAAGTATCAGAAGCATCAACATCGGCAGCAGCAGCAGCAACAAGANGTTTCTTTTTAACATGTAGGAATTTAATTAAAAACAATTATTTAATGAATTATCAAATATGCATACGGAAATATTCGATAATATTATTTTTTTATTTCATAATTATGTATCCTAAGATGATTTACAAAATTAATTAGAATGATGTGTTTCAAAAGAAAGGAAGGAAGGATGACATCTAATGAAAGATAATACAAGTATGATGATACATTTAGGAAATATTCGAAGTTATTATTAAAATTTAGAAAATTTAGAAAAATGGGATGCAAAAAAAAATGTATATAAAGAATCAGAATTCTTCTAACTTTACCATAAAATTTTCCAAAATATTTGCATAAATATTTAAATATCTATTTAAAACAAATCCTCGAACATCTAAAAATTTTCGTAATGTCGCAAAAAACTTTAATTAGCTTTTATCAAGAAAAAAATAAAAAAAATAAAAAAAGAGTTAATGATCTTTTATCCGGAAGATTAAGTAGTAATAAGGCAAAAAAAAGAAGAGAGATTTCCAATTTTGCAACAGGAACATCTGCTTCGGAAGCTTTGGAAGTATCAGAAGCATCAACATCGGCAGCAGCAGCAGCAACAAGAAAAGGATGGGAAACCGAAATGCAGGATGTATTGATAGAATCAATAACACCAATTATAATAGAAAGTGGTGGTGAAGAACCGGAAACTCGCGCAACCAAAAGAAGAAGAACTGAAAAAGGAAGAGAAGAACAATATTCCGAAGGCGAAAGTAATGTTTTAAAAAATTTTCAATAAAAATATTTTATAATAAATAATAATATATAATTTATTTTATTAGATGAATCTACGTTGGCAAGGAAAAAAAAGAAGATCGTACATTAAATTATTTGGTGAAAATCGATAAAGAAGTTGGGGACCTTCGAAAAGAAGTTTCGGATATCCGAAAAATAATGGAAAATAGTAAAATGATGAAAGAAAGTGACGAAATGTATGACTAAACCTTTATTAATATAAGTATTTTATTTATTTATTTTATTTATTCATTTTATTTATTTTTATAAAAAAAACTATTTTACTGATAATATTTTTTAAAAAAAAGAAAATTATTGGGGAGATTGCAAACAAGTCAATTTCTAAAAAAATTTACCTAAACTCCAAAAAGCTGAAAGAGATTTCAGCAAGATTTTTAGCAAATAAATATCCGGAACTTTTCGAAAATTGGAGCAATAAACGCTGGACGTTTTATTTTGATATGATTCTACAAAGAAAAGTAAGTTTTACTGAATACATTATAATCCAGATATCTCAATAACTAACTAAAGATTTTGAATCATTTAAAGTTAGTAGAAAGGCACTGGTCTAGAAGAGGAGTGTTGTCTACCCAAATCAGAAAATCGATATTTTCTGTATTTAGAAGTCTCCCCAAAATAAATATGAAGTCAACTCCAAGCGAGATAAAAGCTTGGAAATCATTATCAATAGTCAAACAGTGTTACAAAAAGTTACATTCAAAGTTGGAAAATGATGAAACCACCTGGTATGGAAAAATCATTAACGAAACGTGGCAGGATACTTCGAAAGTATCCAAAGAACAAATATCTTTCGTAGTAGCAATATGCGAAAGTTTCCTAAACCCAAATAATGAAATATTAAAAAATGATAATAAATTTTTAAGTAAAAGGTTAAAAAGAAATTTAGTAAGTATTAAAAATATACGGATTTTTTTGATTTTTTAATTTTTTTAAATACTAAAAAAGAATTTTATTAATAGAAAAAAATGGAAACCGGCTGAGAATTTGATTTGAAAGACTCGGATTCTAACGAAGAAACGGAAAGTGAATCAAGTACATCAGATGAAGATGAGGATGAGGATGAGGATGAAGGAGAAGTGAGCAGAAATGAGGGAGAAGGAAGTGGAAAAAGAAGTGAAAGAGAAAGAAGCGGAGAAGGAAGAAGAAGTGAAGAAAGAGAAAAAAGAAGTAGAGAAAGAAGTGAAGAAAGAAATGAAGAAAGAGAAGGAAGAAGAAGTGAAGAAAGAGAAGGAAGAAGAAGCGGAGAAAGAAGAAGCGGAGAAAGAAGAAGCGGAGAAAGAAGAAGCGTAGGAAGAAGTTAGAAAGAAGAAGCGTAGAACGAAGCGAAGGAAGAAATGAAGAAAGAGAAGGAAGAAGTGAAGAAAGAGAAGGAAGAAGAAGTGAAGAAAGAGAAGGAAGAAGAAGCGGAGAAAGAAGAAGCGGAAAAAGAAGCGTAGGAAGAAGCGTAGAAAGAAGAAGCGTAGAACGAAGAAGTGAAGAAAGAAGAAGTGAAAGAGAAGAAAGAAATGAATGGGAATAGATTTCGAAAAGATCTGAAACATTAAAAAAATTCAAAAATATATATTTTTTTTATTATATTACATTTTATTATCAGTTTATTATATATTATCAGTTAATTATATTTTTACATAATAAAGAACGCATTGGTTTATTATAATTTTTTTTTTACATAAGATNGATGCCATAAAATATCCTTTATCGATTAATATTGTAAGTATTTGTAACTTTACTTGTAAACGAAAATAAGTAGATTATTAAATTATTATACCGAAATTATTATTCGGAAATTTACTGATGACTAGCATATATATATTAGTTTATTATATTTTTTTACATAATAAAGATTTTTATGAAATATTGCGAAAAATAACAATTAATTTAAAAGTGATTGAAAAAAACTAAAGAATTAATCTAATTTGAATATTTGAAAAAAATAAAAAATAAAATTCATCGAAAATCTTTGGAAAATTCCGAATTGATACTAATAAAAAAGAAAAGAAAAAAGATGTTAGAAATAGTATTGAATAAACTGTGCACTGTTTTTAAGTAAGCATATTAGCGTCCGAGAGTATCCTACTTCTAGACAGTAAGGTTATGAATAACCTGTTGAACGACTACCTGAAACTCCGAAAAATCACGGAAAAGGTAAAGAACAGCAAAGTTATAAACATAATCTGCTGAACTACTATCTGTTACGCAAAAAAAAACCACGGAAAAGGCAACGCATCGTAGTATAAGAGTTGTATTAATCAAGAAAAGGGAACGTCGAGAACTTTTCTTATAGGAACTCTACACTAATCCATCAGTTTAACATAACCAAAGGGACTCAAGAAGTTTCGGACGACCCCAACCTCGTCAAAAACCAACATACTTACTTGAAAAATAAATAAATTTTTGAAAATTTCTGAAAATTTTTGTCCTAAAATTTCATGAGAATAATAATTTTTGAAAGAGTTTGAAACAAGATCATTCATTTAGTAAATAAACAAGATCATTTTGTGTTACAAAATAAAAAACATTTTTTATTTGACCAAAAATTTCCGCAAATTTTCGCAAGTTTTTCGAAAATTTTTTGAAGTGGAAATTTTCGCAAATTTTATGCGAAAATCTTCCGGAAATTTTTCACTTCGAAACTTTTCGAAAAATTGCGCAAATTTCTGCAAATTTTTGCGAAAAATTGCGAAAAATTTTCAAAGTGAAAATTTTCCGGAAATTTTCGCCTTTTAAAATTTCCTGATGCATGTAACCTTTAATTATTATTATTATTTAAATTATTTTAATTATTTTAATTATTATTATTATTTTAATTCTTTTAATTATTATAAATTAAAATATATATAAATAGGCCCACTATGTGAATCATCAGAAGAATGTGCAACTCATCTTCCTCATTACACTCCACAGGATGAGATAGGTAAAGGAATATTTTGTTTATTCGTTAATAAGAAGAGTAATCCCAAAGGACTTTTCGAAGTATTACAAGAGATCATCAAAAATCGAGAAAATAACTTGAATAATAATAAGAATAATAGTAATGATAATGATGAGATGATGATGNTTAATCAAGAAAAGGGAACGTCGAGAACTTTTCTTATAGGAACTCTACACTAATCCATCAGTTTAACATAACCAAAGGGACTCAAGAAGTTTCGGACGACCCCAACCTCGTCAAAAACCAACATACTTACTTGAAAAATAAATAAATTTTTGAAAATTTCTGAAAATTTTTGTCCTAAAATTTCATGAGAATAATAATTTTTGAAAGAGTTTGAAACAAGATCATTCATTTAGTAAATAAACAAGATCATTTTGTGTTACAAAATAAAAAACATTTTTTATTTGACCAAAAATTTCCGCAAATTTTCGCAAGTTTTTCGAAAATTTTTTGAAGTGGAAATTTTCGCAAATTTTATGCGAAAATCTTCCGGAAATTTTTCACTTCGAAACTTTTCGAAAAATTGCGCAAATTTCTGCAAATTTTTGCGAAAAATTGCGAAAAATTTTCAAAGTGAAAATTTTCCGGAAATTTTCGCCTTTTAAAATTTCCTGATGCATGTAACCTTTAATTATTATTATTATTTAAATTATTTTAATTATTTTAATTATTATTATTATTTTAATTCTTTTAATTATTATAAATTAAAATATATATAAATAGGCCCACTATGTGAATCATCAGAAGAATGTGCAACTCATCTTCCTCATTACACTCCACAGGATGAGATAGGTAAAGGAATATTTTGTTTATTCGTTAATAAGAAGAGTAATCCCAAAGGACTTTTCGAAGTATTACAAGAGATCATCAAAAATCGAGAAAATAACTTGAATAATAATAAGAATAATAGTAATGATAATGATGAGATGATGATGATTTGTTTGATCCCAAACTAATTCGACAAATCCAAGAATTTCAATGGATCTATCCACGGATAAATGTTTATTTGAAATAGTGAAATCATTTGAAAATGATTATCAAGCTCGAAAAGGGAAATTTGCGATGTAAAACATTTATATGAGGAATTGAAAATTCCCGCGGAGGAAAGGATTTAACTATGATGAGAATTTGGATGAAGAGTATTTAATTTATTTTTTATCTGATTTATATAATTTATTTATTTATTGAATTAATTTATTTTTTAATTATTTATTTTTTATTATATTTTTTATAGTTTAAGAGAAATTATGAGAGCTATTATTCAAAGAGGTATTATTATTATTGATTGTTATTTATTATTTATCATTATTTATTATTATTTATTATTATTTATTTATTTATTATTTATTTATTTATTATTTATTTATTATTTATCACTATTTATTTGGTTGATAAATGTTTGATTCACCAATATGAACGTCATGAATTGTTTGAGAGTTTACAAAAAAGTAAGTAAAATAATATCTAATAATTATTATTATTATTACTATTTGATATTACATTTTATAATATAGAATTTTTTAATTTATTTATAATTAACTTTTTATATTTTTATTTATTATTTATTATTGGTTTATAGTTTAATCTGCTAACGAAATCTATTAATTACTTTCACAAGAAGTATCTCACCTACAAGAATTATATGTTAAATGTGCCGGGATTTATCGATGAGTGTTGGAAAGACGTGCCTTAATCGAGGTAAAATTATTATTCATTTGTTTCTTTATTGATTTATTGATTTTCACATTACATTAAATTTATTCTTTATGCTAACATCCTTTATTCACAGAAAATGATCGAATTCGAAAGAAAGGAATCCTACCCACGTCCTTCTTTCAAAGTTCATTCCGACTATTGGAAGGAGAAAATGAAGAAATCTTGTTGGTCCAATTTAGTTAAGAAAATTTATGTAGTATTGTGTGAGCTTGTGATATAACAATATGCTCCAAAGATTATCATCACTGAATTTAATTTATCAAATTAATTCGAATATCAATCATTTCTTATTTAATCAATTATTATTCAAAAAAATAGATTAATGAAATTATTAGCAACAGTTATTTATTTATTTATTTTAAAAGTTATTAAAAATAGTTATAGTTATTCGAATAGGCTTACAACCTAGTTTAATTGAATTTCTACAAAAATATTTATATATAAAATAAAAAATAAAAATAATAAAATATTTATAATTCATCAATATCATCATCTAAATAAAAAATAAATTAATATAATTAATCAAAAAATAAAAAATAAATAAAACGTAATATAATAAATTAATATAATTAATCAAAAAATAAAAATAAAAAAATAAATAAAACGCAATATAATTGATTCTTTCTATCATTTATTTTATAAAAAGATTCTGTTAATTCCTCAAGTTCTCTTTCAAAATTTTCTTCGTTCTTGGGCTTTGGAAGTTTTGAATAATTAAGAAGTCGACTAGTATAAATTGTTTGGGGATGTGTTTGATAATTAAGAGGAGTTGTTGTTGTTGTAGTTGTTGTATTGGTTGATTCTTGAATTTCTGAAAATTCTTCAGCTTTCTTAATTTGAATTACAATTTCTGAATCTTTATTATTATAATAATCACTAAGATATTTATAAAACTCATCAGATAATTCTTCAAAAGTGGGTCTATGCGCAACTCGAGCATCCCAACATCTCATAATTGTTCTTGATATTAATTTGAGAGTATGAAATAGAATTTTTGGTCGTAATCCATTACATATTTTAATAGTCAAATCTTCATCATGTGGTATATTGGGATATGGAGGAAAGCCCGTAATTATTTCATAAGCAATAATTCCAAATGAATATACATCGGCAGCTTTTGTATATTCTTCATCACCACTTAATACTTCTGGAGCAATATATGGTAATACACCAACTATATTCTTTTTTTTGGGATTATTTGGATTTGCCCCTGTCAGTTTACTTAATCCAAAATCTGAAATCATTATAAAATTGGGATCTTTAAAATCGGATGATAAAATATTTCCAGGATGAAAGTCTTGGTAAACTATATCTAATTTATGAATATTCTTCAAATTTAAAGATAATTCCTGTAGATTATATAATTTTTGTTTCCAATTAATATTATTAAAATTAATTTTTAAATATTCTCGAAGATTTTCATCTTTTGCATATTCTAAAACCATCATATATGAATGTGTTTCTGGATCTTGTGTAATTCCATAAAATCGAATTGAAGTGTCATCGCCAGAACAGGATGTTTTAAAGTGAATTTCCATCTAATAATATAAAACTTTTTTTAATTTATAGTTAAAACATTATATAATAATTTGAAAATTAAATTTAAATATTAATTAAAATATTTACTTCATTTAAGACATTGTTGAAATTCACAAAGTTATCAAACTTTTTTAATGCCACTTCTTCACTATATTTACGATCTCTTTCCCATTGTTGATTTTCAATATCCCATTTTTCAATAAATCCATCTATCCACCTAGCATAATGTATTGTTTCAAATCCACTTTTACCTATTTGCTTAATATCTTCAAATCTATTATAAGGTATCCATTCTATTACTTCCCACCCATCATTAGCATTTAGTTGAGCATCTTGAATGAATTTATCTATTTTGTCATTTCCACTTGTCCAATTATTAAAATCATTTCGGAAATGTTTTGAGTTACATGGTTTGTACCATTTCCAAAAGGTACTGGTATATTCTTGATTGCATTCTGGGCATATTTTACCAGATGACATTTTTTTTGTTTACAGTATTTAATGCAGAATTTTATTTTTTTTTTGAAAAAATATCAGAATTTATGTTTCGATGCAAGATTTTTTTATAAGTTCAATCGGAGTTGTTACCGAAATTTAGCTACTTTAGGAATTTTTACATTAGTATCACAAACAAAAAATCATAATATTTTGTGCAACAACCCCATTTTTGTCTTTTTATAAAAAATACTAGTGAGAACCTGTCGCTTTGCTGACGATTTCAAAATATGTAATACTGTTACACAATTGTTAATAATTTATATGGAGCAAACTAAACGTGACACTGATCGACATTTAAGATTTTAAATAATAGATAAGCTGTCACCCGTGATCTACATATCAGATAAGATCAGGCATTCGTATAATTTTATTGGTTTATATAATATTATGTGTGATATAATTGAAATAATTTATACAGGAATAAACTAAACGTCAGCACCATGTGACAACGTAAGATTTTAAATAATAGATATATATATATATATTATATATATTACAAAAATTAATAAATAAATAAACAAGGGTTAAGGATCAGGGGCTTGAATTATCTTTTTTTCCTTGTTATCATATGATTATTTACAACAATAATATTATATTTTCTATACCGGAAAAATGATTGGTGAATATATAATTATATTTTTTATCCAGAGAATGTTTCGCACATGTTAATATTGTTCGTTAATCTGACCTCATAAGATCTTCCCCAGTATTACCAGAAAAATTGAGTAAGAATAATTGAGCGTTATCAAAAAATTTGTTTGTGCAACTTATAAATTATTATATTTACTCACCCAGCTCAATAATGACCCTCTATAAATACTGAAGCTCGAATTAAACCTGCATATATATANAGATCAGGCATTCGTATAATTTTATTGGTTTTATCATGTCAGGTGAGATCAGGCATTCGTATAATTTTATTGGTTTTATCATGTCAGGTGAGATCAGGCATTCGTATAATTTTATTGGTTTATATAATATTATGTGTGATATAATTGAAATAATTTATACAGGAATAAACTAAACGTCAGCACCATGTGACAACGTAAGATTTTAAATAATAGATATATATATATATATTATATATATTACAAAAATTAATAAATAAATAAACAAGGGTTAAGGATCAGGGGCTTGAATTATCTTTTTTTCCTTGTTATCATATGATTATTTACAACAATAATATTATATTTTCTATACCGGAAAAATGATTGGTGAATATATAATTATATTTTTTATCCAGAGAATGTTTCGCACATGTTAATATTGTTCGTTAATCTGACCTCATAAGATCTTCCCCAGTATTACCAGAAAAATTGAGTAAGAATAATTGAGCGTTATCAAAAAATTTGTTTGTGCAACTTATAAATTATTATATTTACTCACCCAGCTCAATAATGACCCTCTATAAATACTGAAGCTCGAATTAAACCTGCATATATATACTGCATGTGTATAAAAAGCAAAAATTGAATAAGTTTTTGTTAATGTTTCAAAATTTGTTTGTACAATTAATTATATTTATATCTTATCAAAGTTCGAATACATTAAATCATGTGTGTATATATAGAAATTTAATAAATAATATATAAAGTAATAGAAAAATAGAGTGAATAATTTAAATAAAATAATTTTTTTTGAATCAATTTCATTAAAATATAAATTGTGATTGCATTATTATTATCACTTGTGATGTAGATAACAGATATGATAATATGAAATACTAAAAATCATAAAGATTTTTAAATTTATTTTTATTGGAAGTAACACATTGCTAGTTTTTCAATAAAATAAATATCAGCTCAGCAATCGGTCAATGAATTTAATTATATAAATTATATATCTAGCTTTAATGTAAATTCATATATAGAAATAAATATACAAACATTTAAGGCGTCTCGATATATTTTTTATTATCAAAATCAAAATATCTTGTATTTACATTATAAACCATTATCAGGAAGTTTTTTTAACCGTTGTTGACCGTGGTTTACCTTCCAAATAAAGGACGGAAACAGACAACTATTAGCAGAGATTAATTTGTATAAGACACACAGCACTATACTTAATTTACTAAAGCTGAAGGATTTATAGTATTATTAAAGTATAATTGGGAAGGAATTAAGATATTGCGGAATTAAGGCGAAAGAGGCAGAGGTGAGGTTTTAAAAGGGTAAACACTAAGTTTAACAATAATTCACTAAGAATTCAAGCCCAGAACACTAAGCAAGGCTAGATTTATACAAGATAACGAGTTCACACAGCAAGTTATCTAATTATTAAGACAAATACCGAGATCACTAAGCAGGGTATTTAAAAGAATTTCACTAAGAAACTTATAAACTAATTATTAAGATCACAAAGCAGAATAATAGTTTATAATAAAGAATAATACTAAGATCACACAGCAAAGTATTAATAAAGGGTATTTTCACAAAGAATTAAATAATAACTTAATAAGAAATGTATTATTTAATAATAAATCACAAGTATTTTTATTACTGAGTTATTCAAGTTTTCAGAATTGATTGATTAACCGACTAACTGAGGATTGAGAGAAGAGAAATTCAATCCTTTATATACATAATAGATTACGCTATTGACTACGCTGTACACTACGCTATTCACTACGCTGTGTTATACACTATTGATTACGCTAATGTATACGCTATTAATTACGCTATCTATTACGCTTTCTATTACGCTGTACTCTACGCTATTGATCTACAGTCGTAATACATATTTGTTGTACTAATTTCTAAGTGATTTACATTAATATTTATAAATATAGAGATAATATACTAATAGTTAATAATAAATAATAATAAGTAATAAATAATAAATAATAAAATATAATAATAATATAAAATAAAATAATAAACTACTACAGCTAACAATTCTCCCCAACTTAATTATAAAGTTCCACTTATAATTATTAAAAAGTAAGATCATCAATAGTACGATAATATTCGACTAATTCTCTATAGTCCTTCGATTTCATATCCAAAAGTATGCGATAAGATAAATGTGAAGTTCTATAAATCTGCTCCACATCTGACTTAAAAAGATTATAAACCCTAATAATTCCTTTATAAAAATGATATTCTCGTTGGATATTCTTTATTTCAACAAATTCCAACCATTTATCTCTCGGAGTGACAGAGAGATGAATTAATTCTCCTACATAAAATGCATATACCATTGTCATAATTCTATGACGTTGTCTTGCTTTTTCTTTAAATTTGGTATAAACATTATTCATGGAGGCTTCCCAAGTATTAATAAAATTATAAGGACATGGTATCTGTTGGACTGTATAACTTCCAACAGATAATAAATCTTGTTTGTATCTATCTAAATTATTTCTCATGGGAATTTTCTTAAATTATTTATAAGGAATTTTTCTCAGAATAGGAATTATTTTTATATTAAATAAAGTTACGCCAGTAATTTTTGTCTAACTTTAATAAGGTTTATGTAATAATTTGTGGTATCCAACTGGTTTTTTCATAGTACTTTTTAAGTAATGATCCATTTAATGGTGCTCGTAACACTTTCCCATCTATTGTTCTCAATTTATAAACTCCTGGATATAAAAGGTCATGAATATAGTATGGTCCTTTCCATTTTGGGTCTAATTTTCCAGTGTGACTGGTTTGTTTGGCAGCTTCGTATAATAAAACTTTATCCCCTATTTCATAAACAATAGGTGTGACAACCTGTCGATTATGATATTCTTTCTGTTTTAATTGTTGTTTTTTAATTCTATTTTGAGTTTGTCCTCTAACAACAGGTAATTCATCAACTAATGTGAAGAGTCGAGTTAATAGATTAGTTTCAATAACTTCTAATCCTCTTTTGAATGGGTAATTTGCAGTTCGGCCATAAACCAAATAAAAAGGTTCAATTTTTGTTGTTACTTGCCGAGCAGTTCTAAATGCAAACAATACTGAGGGTATGTTTTTATCCCATTCATCATTATTTACTGTTGTTTTAACTAAGGATTCACATAAGGTACGATTAAAGCGCTCAACCAATCCATTGGTTGCAGGGTGATAGGGTGTAGAATATATGTGTTTGATATTGTATTTTTTTAATAATTCATCAATATGTTGGTTTTTAAAATGACTTCCTCTATCAGACAATAAAATATGAGGGCATCCATGTCTGCAAATAATATCCTCATATATAAATTCAGCTACTTGTTGTGCAGTTGCTTGCGGAATAGCTTTAGCTTCAGGCCATTTAGTTAAATAATCAACAGCAACTACTATGTATTTATTTTTACTTTTTGTTAATGGTAGAGGTCCAACAATATCTATCCCTATTTTTGAAAAGGATTTACCCACAGGTATTGGTTGTAGGGGTTCAATATTTCGCTTTCGTCCTCGTCGTTGACAACTGTTACATAATCTAATATAATCTTTGATATCATCGTACATTTGTGGCCAAAAATATAAGTTGCGAACTTTATTAAAAACTATGTCCACTCCTAAATGAGCTCCTAAAGGGTGGTTATGTAACATGAATAATACTGGTTCTATTTCATGTTTTTGTAACACTTGAAGTAACTGTCCTCGAGTTCGTTTTCTTCTATCAATTTTAAATAATAAGTTATCTTATAATTTGAAAAATTTGCTTTTTGATTTAATACGATTTGCTATTTTATGATCTTGTGGTAAAATTTGATTAGTTAAATACTGTTTGAGTTGTTGATATTCAATTAAATCCATTTTTTGTATAATTGTTTTGTCAGGACACCGACAACCTGAACTGAATTAAATTTTATAGTCAGATTTATTTGTTACTATTGTATATTTGTGTATAATTAATTAAATATTATTTTAATTGGATTGGGGAAGGCGAGAAAGGGTATCAGCATTGTTGTGTTTGCGTCCGGCTCTATGAAGAATGGTATAATTATAAGGTTCTAGTCTTAAAATCCATCGTGCTCTTCGTCCTTTAAGTTCAGAAGTTTGTAACCATTTTAATGCAACATGATCAGTTACAATAACAAAATGGTCGGTTCCAAAATAATGTCGGAAATATTCCACAGCCCATACCACTGCTAAACATTCTAAATCAGTTGCGGAATAGTTTTGTTCAGCTTTATTCAGGCTCCTACTTGCGTAAGCAATCGCATGTTCACGTTTGTTTTCCTCATCCTTTTGAGCTAGTACAGCTCCCAGCCCAGAGGTTGATGCATCAGTATGTAATATAAATGGTTTGTCAAAATTTGGGTATTGTAGAATTGGTGCAGAAATTAGATACTTCTTTAATTTTTCAAAGGCTTTTTGTTGATCTTCAGCCCAATTAAAAGGTTCATCTTTTTGTAATAATTTATTTAAGGGTTTTGCAATGTTGGAGAATTGATTAATGAATTTTCGATAATATGATGCAAGGCCTAGAAATCCTCTAAGTGTTCTTAAGTTATGCGGGGTAGGAAAGTTTTTTACTTTAATAATTTTATCTTCATCGGGTAGAATTTCATTCTGGATGATTTCATGCCCTAGGAATTTTATTGAGGGTAAAAAGAAGTGACATTTCTCCTTATTTAATTTTAATTTAGCTTCTCTTAAAGTTTTGAAAACTGTTTTTAAATGTGTGACATGTTCATCGAAGATCTTAGAATAAATTGTCACATCATCTAAATATACTACCAAAAATTTGCTAATAAATGGTGACAGAACTTTGTCCATCAATCGTTGAAAAGTGGTGGGTGCATTACATAATTCAAATGGCATTACGTTAAACTCATATAAGCCAAATTTTGTAGTAAATGCAGTCTTCTTTTTGTCATCCTCTTTTACTGCAACTTGCCAGTATCCAGAGGCCAAGTCGAGAGTGGAGAACCATTGTGCACCTTTAAATTGTTCTAAGATATCATCAATAATTGGTAGCGGGTATACATCTTTTTCAGTAACCTTGTTTACTTTTCGGAAATCAATACAAATTCTTTTTTTGTTATTTTTCTTTGGTACAATCACTACGGGAGAGGCCCAAGGACTTGTTGATTCTCGGATAATTCCTTTATCCAGCATAGCTTCTATTTCTTTTTTAACAAATTCTGATTCACTGAGTGCAATTCGATATGGTCTTTGTTTAATTGGTTGTGCATCACCAGTTTTTATTTCATGCTCTACAATATGAGTCCATGTCAATTCAATGGTTTGGCCTTCTTCAGATATATTTTTAGCAAATACATCTCGGTGGTTCACAAAGAGTTTATCGGCGGTTATTTGTTGGGTTTCATCTAGTATTCCATGTTGAAATTCTGGTTTATCAGTTTGTTTATCAATACATTCGGTTAGGTATACTGCAGGATTTTCTTCTGGGGAAGTTTCAATATTAATTATCTGTTCTGGCCTTTTAGTGTCATGCTGAGAACATATGTTTTCATCAATATTAGTTTGTTCAGAGTAATAGGATTCAATTTCTTCCAGGTCTTCTGATTCATACTCTAATTCATCTTGAAGTTCTTCGTTTATTTCTTCATTTTCTTCATATAATTCTGGAGGTTCCAAATGATCGGAGTGGGAAGTTTCAACATTCACTTCTTGATCATTATATTTTAATCTAATAACACAGTTTAAGAAATCCCATTGTGCCTGAGTTTTCTCAAAGAAATCTGTTCCCAACAATAGATTCTTTTCTGTTGAGTCAATAACTCTTAATTTCATTGGCACTAATAAGGAACTAATAGCAATTCCTACGGAATTTATTTCTCCTAACGCTCGTTGTTTTTTGCCATTTGCAGTTATGATTGAAATATTGGAGGGTTTGTCAATTTTTAATCCCAAGAATTTTCTCAATTTATTGGTAATAATACTAATTGCAGCACCTGAGTTAAGAACTGCGGCAATTGGGTTATTTTTAATTCGTACATAACATTTGGCTGCGGTAGTTCTTTTTTCATTACTAGTTGCCATAAAATTAGTAGCGGCAGGTTCCCTTCTAAGGATTTTTGTTAAATTTCTTTTTTGGTCATTGTACTGTAACATTTGTCCAAGTTTAACATTAGCTTGGCTATTTAAGATATCTTCAGAAATGTCATATCGGGGATATCTGTCAATTATAGAGGGTTGCCTTTTTGTACGTTGTACTTTTGGTTTTGTTGTCGTTTTAGTGGTGCGTTCTCTCATTTCAATATCAGGCGTTGTTTCCTCAAAGGGATCTTCTTCAAAATCAACTAGAATTTCAGGTTCTTGTACTTTTGGAACAGTGGTTTTTGTTTTTGGGATTACTGGAGTTTTAGGAGGTCTTCCAGGTTTTCTGACTGGGTTACTTCTAGTATTTGGTTTATTACGGATTGCTTCATAAATCTCATATTCGTTTTCACTATTGTATTCAACATAGCTTACATTTTTACTGTTATTATTTTGAAACTGCTTTTTCTCAGACAAACATTCTCTTGCAAAATGTCCTATTTCATTACACTTGTAACATCTTCTAAGGAAATTGCTATTATAACTATTGTTATAATTTGGATTATAGTTAGGATTGTAATTAGGGTTATAATTAGGAGTATAATTATTATTATAGTTTTGATTATTAATATTATTATTGTTATTATTATTCCTAGGGAAAGGTTTGCGAGGTTCATTTGTTCTTTCACGTCGTCCAGCTTGTTTAGCTATTCCTTCAACTTGTTGCATTAAATTGATTTGCAATTTATTAAATCTTTTGGTTAATTCATCCATTTCCTCGTCACTAGAAGGTTTTTTTTTCTTTTGTTCCTTCTTTTTGAATCGGGGTTTTTCATCTTCAGAGGATTCATTATCGGAGTCCTCACTGGAACTTTCATATTTTTTTGTTTTCTTATGTTGCTTGGAAGTTCCTTTTCCTTGTTCAAATAATTTGGCTTTTGTTAATGCTGTTGCCAAATTTGCTGGAGCATGTGTTTTTACAACTGCTTTAATATCTGGTAATAATCCTCGGACAAAATGAGGGAGGGTAGCATTAACATTAATTCCTGCTCGTCCGGCCATTTTCTTTACTTGATAGTAGTATTCTTCAACTGATTCTCCTTTTCGTTGTTTTAGTCCTCGTAACTTATCTAACCATTGTTCTTTAAAGGCATCATTGCAATATTTAGCAGCAAAAGCATCTCGGGTAGTAGGCCAATCAGCTCCGTCATTTGCTTCGTACCATTCCAGATACCATTCACGAGCTCCTTTTCTTAAATAAGCTCCAAATGCATTTTTTGTTCTGTCATCATTCCAATTATTTGCGTGACATGCCATTACAAAATCTTCAAGCCATTCTTTAGGATCTTCATTATGTGTCCCAGAGAACTTGGGGGGTTTCACTACGAATGCCATTTCTTCTTCAGATTCTTCAGAGTTATTATTTGTATGTTCACTTAATAATCCGCTTGGTAAATTATCTTCTTTTGGTTCTTGAGTATTATTATTGTTTCTAATATTTGGATTGTAGTATTGGAAGAGTGGATTATTATTTTGATTATTTTGTTCCTCCTCTTGTTCTTCTTGTTGTTCTTGTTGTCCTTCTTCTTAACTATTGTGTTGTGAATAATTAATAATTAATTGATCACCAAAATCAATTAAATTTTGGTTTGGGTTTGGTCTAGAACTTCCGGCTATAGGCTGATATTGATAAGTAGTTTCTTCGTCAGAACTATGGGGATCAATTCCTGTTAAATAGTCTCTTTGGAACTGTCGTAAATTTTCAAGGGGACTTGGAGATCGCTCCTCTGGTCTATTAAAAAAGGTAGGAGTAGGAAGGCTTCTGGTTCTTGATGATACAGATTCTACTGGCGAGAGATTTCCACTTCTTATTGTTAATGGAGTTGTATATTGTGGTAAAGATAAGTTTAATGGAGGTCTATTTGATGTTTGTTGGTATACACGTTGTCTAATTCTTGGTGAAGTAGGTCTTTGGATTTCCGGTTGTGAGTGGCTTCTTTGATGTTGAGATTCTCAGTTTATACGATTTCGCTGGTCCACTTTGATTAATTTAATGTATTAAAACTATTTTGTAACTGTTCAAGGTCTTGGATAATTTTAACACAATTATCTCTGATTTGGAATAGTAATTTTAGTTGTTCGTGAATTCTTTGGAGTTCTTCAAGGTCGCTTAATTTCCAAACTGGATCTTGATCGTCTGGGGTTTGATTAACAATATCTCTTATTTTTTGTTGATATAAGGCAACAATCTCAGTGATCACTCTGTTTAACTCTAAAATTTGANTTTATCATGTCAGGTGAGATCAGGCATTCGTATAATTTTATTGGTTTATATAATATTATGTGTGATATAATTGAAATAATTTATACAGGAATAAACTAAACGTCAGCACCATGTGACAACGTAAGATTTTAAATAATAGATATATATATATATATTATATATATTACAAAAATTAATAAATAAATAAACAAGGGTTAAGGATCAGGGGCTTGAATTATCTTTTTTTCCTTGTTATCATATGATTATTTACAACAATAATATTATATTTTCTATACCGGAAAAATGATTGGTGAATATATAATTATATTTTTTATCCAGAGAATGTTTCGCACATGTTAATATTGTTCGTTAATCTGACCTCATAAGATCTTCCCCAGTATTACCAGAAAAATTGAGTAAGAATAATTGAGCGTTATCAAAAAATTTGTTTGTGCAACTTATAAATTATTATATTTACTCACCCAGCTCAATAATGACCCTCTATAAATACTGAAGCTCGAATTAAACCTGCATATATATACTGCATGTGTATAAAAAGCAAAAATTGAATAAGTTTTTGTTAATGTTTCAAAATTTGTTTGTACAATTAATTATATTTATATCTTATCAAAGTTCGAATACATTAAATCATGTGTGTATATATAGAAATTTAATAAATAATATATAAAGTAATAGAAAAATAGAGTGAATAATTTAAATAAAATAATTTTTTTTGAATCAATTTCATTAAAATATAAATTGTGATTGCATTATTATTATCACTTGTGATGTAGATAACAGATATGATAATATGAAATACTAAAAATCATAAAGATTTTTAAATTTATTTTTATTGGAAGTAACACATTGCTAGTTTTTCAATAAAATAAATATCAGCTCAGCAATCGGTCAATGAATTTAATTATATAAATTATATATCTAGCTTTAATGTAAATTCATATATAGAAATAAATATACAAACATTTAAGGCGTCTCGATATATTTTTTATTATCAAAATCAAAATATCTTGTATTTACATTATAAACCATTATCAGGAAGTTTTTTTAACCGTTGTTGACCGTGGTTTACCTTCCAAATAAAGGACGGAAACAGACAACTATTAGCAGAGATTAATTTGTATAAGACACACAGCACTATACTTAATTTACTAAAGCTGAAGGATTTATAGTATTATTAAAGTATAATTGGGAAGGAATTAAGATATTGCGGAATTAAGGCGAAAGAGGCAGAGGTGAGGTTTTAAAAGGGTAAACACTAAGTTTAACAATAATTCACTAAGAATTCAAGCCCAGAACACTAAGCAAGGCTAGATTTATACAAGATAACGAGTTCACACAGCAAGTTATCTAATTATTAAGACAAATACCGAGATCACTAAGCAGGGTATTTAAAAGAATTTCACTAAGAAACTTATAAACTAATTATTAAGATCACAAAGCAGAATAATAGTTTATAATAAAGAATAATACTAAGATCACACAGCAAAGTATTAATAAAGGGTATTTTCACAAAGAATTAAATAATAACTTAATAAGAAATGTATTATTTAATAATAAATCACAAGTATTTTTATTACTGAGTTATTCAAGTTTTCAGAATTGATTGATTAACTGACTAACTGAGGATTGAGAGAAGAGAAATTCAATCCTTTATATACATAATAGATTACGCTATTGATCTACAGTCGTAATACATATTTGTTGTACTAATTTCTAAGTGATTTACATTAATATTTATAAATATAGAGATAATATACTAATAGTTAATAATAAATAATAATAAGTAATAAATAATAAATAATAAAATATAATAATAATATAAAATAAAATAATAAACTACTACAGCTAACAATTCTCCCCAACTTAATTATAAAGTTCCACTTATAATTATTAAAAAGTAAGATCATCAATAGTACGATAATATTCGACTAATTCTCTATAGTCCTTCGATTTCATATCCAAAAGTATGCGATAAGATAAATGTGAAGTTCTATAAATCTGCTCCACATCTGACTTAAAAAGATTATAAACCCTAATAATTCCTTTATAAAAATGATATTCTCGTTGGATATTCTTTATTTCAACAAATTCCAACCATTTATCTCTCGGAGTGACAGAGAGATGAATTAATTCTCCTACATAAAATGCATATACCATTGTCATAATTCTATGACGTTGTCTTGCTTTTTCTTTAAATTTGGTATAAACATTATTCATGGAGGCTTCCCAAGTATTAATAAAATTATAAGGACATGGTATCTGTTGGACTGTATAACTTCCAACAGATAATAAATCTTGTTTGTATCTATCTAAATTATTTCTCATGGGAATTTTCTTAAATTATTTATAAGGAATTTTTCTCAGAATAGGAATTATTTTTATATTAAATAAAGTTACGCCAGTAATTTTTGTCTAACTTTAATAAGGTTTATGTAATAATTTGTGGTATCCAACTGGTTTTTTCATAGTACTTTTTAAGTAATGATCCATTTAATGGTGCTCGTAACACTTTCCCATCTATTGTTCTCAATTTATAAACTCCTGGATATAAAAGGTCATGAATATAGTATGGTCCTTTCCATTTTGGGTCTAATTTTCCAGTGTGACTGGTTTGTTTGGCAGCTTCGTATAATAAAACTTTATCCCCTATTTCATAAACAATAGGTGTGACAACCTGTCGATTATGATATTCTTTCTGTTTTAATTGTTGTTTTTTAATTCTATTTTGAGTTTGTCCTCTAACAACAGGTAATTCATCAACTAATGTGAAGAGTCGAGTTAATAGATTAGTTTCAATAACTTCTAATCCTCTTTTGAATGGGTAATTTGCAGTTCGGCCATAAACCAAATAAAAAGGTTCAATTTTTGTTGTTACTTGCCGAGCAGTTCTAAATGCAAACAATACTGAGGGTATGTTTTTATCCCATTCATCATTATTTACTGTTGTTTTAACTAAGGATTCACATAAGGTACGATTAAAGCGCTCAACCAATCCATTGGTTGCAGGGTGATAGGGTGTAGAATATATGTGTTTGATATTGTATTTTTTTAATAATTCATCAATATGTTGGTTTTTAAAATGACTTCCTCTATCAGACAATAAAATATGAGGGCATCCATGTCTGCAAATAATATCCTCATATATAAATTCAGCTACTTGTTGTGCAGTTGCTTGCGGAATAGCTTTAGCTTCAGGCCATTTAGTTAAATAATCAACAGCAACTACTATGTATTTATTTTTACTTTTTGTTAATGGTAGAGGTCCAACAATATCTATCCCTATTTTTGAAAAGGATTTACCCACAGGTATTGGTTGTAGGGGTTCAATATTTCGCTTTCGTCCTCGTCGTTGACAACTGTTACATAATCTAATATAATCTTTGATATCATCGTACATTTGTGGCCAAAAATATAAGTTGCGAACTTTATTAAAAACTATGTCCACTCCTAAATGAGCTCCTAAAGGGTGGTTATGTAACATGAATAATACTGGTTCTATTTCATGTTTTTGTAACACTTGAAGTAACTGTCCTCGAGTTCGTTTTCTTCTATCAATTTTAAATAATAAGTTATCTTATAATTTGAAAAATTTGCTTTTTGATTTAATACGATTTGCTATTTTATGATCTTGTGGTAAAATTTGATTAGTTAAATACTGTTTGAGTTGTTGATATTCAATTAAATCCATTTTTTGTATAATTGTTTTGTCAGGACACCGACAACCTGAACTGAATTAAATTTTATAGTCAGATTTATTTGTTACTATTGTATATTTGTGTATAATTAATTAAATATTATTTTAATTGGATTGGGGAAGGCGAGAAAGGGTATCAGCATTGTTGTGTTTGCGTCCGGCTCTATGAAGAATGGTATAATTATAAGGTTCTAGTCTTAAAATCCATCGTGCTCTTCGTCCTTTAAGTTCAGAAGTTTGTAACCATTTTAATGCAACATGATCAGTTACAATAACAAAATGGTCGGTTCCAAAATAATGTCGGAAATATTCCACAGCCCATACCACTGCTAAACATTCTAAATCAGTTGCGGAATAGTTTTGTTCAGCTTTATTCAGGCTCCTACTTGCGTAAGCAATCGCATGTTCACGTTTGTTTTCCTCATCCTTTTGAGCTAGTACAGCTCCCAGCCCAGAGGTTGATGCATCAGTATGTAATATAAATGGTTTGTCAAAATTTGGGTATTGTAGAATTGGTGCAGAAATTAGATACTTCTTTAATTTTTCAAAGGCTTTTTGTTGATCTTCAGCCCAATTAAAAGGTTCATCTTTTTGTAATAATTTATTTAAGGGTTTTGCAATGTTGGAGAATTGATTAATGAATTTTCGATAATATGATGCAAGGCCTAGAAATCCTCTAAGTGTTCTTAAGTTATGCGGGGTAGGAAAGTTTTTTACTTTAATAATTTTATCTTCATCGGGTAGAATTTCATTCTGGATGATTTCATGCCCTAGGAATTTTATTGAGGGTAAAAAGAAGTGACATTTCTCCTTATTTAATTTTAATTTAGCTTCTCTTAAAGTTTTGAAAACTGTTTTTAAATGTGTGACATGTTCATCGAAGATCTTAGAATAAATTGTCACATCATCTAAATATACTACCAAAAATTTGCTAATAAATGGTGACAGAACTTTGTCCATCAATCGTTGAAAAGTGGTGGGTGCATTACATAATTCAAATGGCATTACGTTAAACTCATATAAGCCAAATTTTGTAGTAAATGCAGTCTTCTTTTTGTCATCCTCTTTTACTGCAACTTGCCAGTATCCAGAGGCCAAGTCGAGAGTGGAGAACCATTGTGCACCTTTAAATTGTTCTAAGATATCATCAATAATTGGTAGCGGGTATACATCTTTTTCAGTAACCTTGTTTACTTTTCGGAAATCAATACAAATTCTTTTTTTGTTATTTTTCTTTGGTACAATCACTACGGGAGAGGCCCAAGGACTTGTTGATTCTCGGATAATTCCTTTATCCAGCATAGCTTCTATTTCTTTTTTAACAAATTCTGATTCACTGAGTGCAATTCGATATGGTCTTTGTTTAATTGGTTGTGCATCACCAGTTTTTATTTCATGCTCTACAATATGAGTCCATGTCAATTCAATGGTTTGGCCTTCTTCAGATATATTTTTAGCAAATACATCTCGGTGGTTCACAAAGAGTTTATCGGCGGTTATTTGTTGGGTTTCATCTAGTATTCCATGTTGAAATTCTGGTTTATCAGTTTGTTTATCAATACATTCGGTTAGGTATACTGCAGGATTTTCTTCTGGGGAAGTTTCAATATTAATTATCTGTTCTGGCCTTTTAGTGTCATGCTGAGAACATATGTTTTCATCAATATTAGTTTGTTCAGAGTAATAGGATTCAATTTCTTCCAGGTCTTCTGATTCATACTCTAATTCATCTTGAAGTTCTTCGTTTATTTCTTCATTTTCTTCATATAATTCTGGAGGTTCCAAATGATCGGAGTGGGAAGTTTCAACATTCACTTCTTGATCATTATATTTTAATCTAATAACACAGTTTAAGAAATCCCATTGTGCCTGAGTTTTCTCAAAGAAATCTGTTCCCAACAATAGATTCTTTTCTGTTGAGTCAATAACTCTTAATTTCATTGGCACTAATAAGGAACTAATAGCAATTCCTACGGAATTTATTTCTCCTAACGCTCGTTGTTTTTTGCCATTTGCAGTTATGATTGAAATATTGGAGGGTTTGTCAATTTTTAATCCCAAGAATTTTCTCAATTTATTGGTAATAATACTAATTGCAGCACCTGAGTTAAGAACTGCGGCAATTGGGTTATTTTTAATTCGTACATAACATTTGGCTGCGGTAGTTCTTTTTTCATTACTAGTTGCCATAAAATTAGTAGCGGCAGGTTCCCTTCTAAGGATTTTTGTTAAATTTCTTTTTTGGTCATTGTACTGTAACATTTGTCCAAGTTTAACATTAGCTTGGCTATTTAAGATATCTTCAGAAATGTCATATCGGGGATATCTGTCAATTATAGAGGGTTGCCTTTTTGTACGTTGTACTTTTGGTTTTGTTGTCGTTTTAGTGGTGCGTTCTCTCATTTCAATATCAGGCGTTGTTTCCTCAAAGGGATCTTCTTCAAAATCAACTAGAATTTCAGGTTCTTGTACTTTTGGAACAGTGGTTTTTGTTTTTGGGATTACTGGAGTTTTAGGAGGTCTTCCAGGTTTTCTGACTGGGTTACTTCTAGTATTTGGTTTATTACGGATTGCTTCATAAATCTCATATTCGTTTTCACTATTGTATTCAACATAGCTTACATTTTTACTGTTATTATTTTGAAACTGCTTTTTCTCAGACAAACATTCTCTTGCAAAATGTCCTATTTCATTACACTTGTAACATCTTCTAAGGAAATTGCTATTATAACTATTGTTATAATTTGGATTATAGTTAGGATTGTAATTAGGGTTATAATTAGGAGTATAATTATTATTATAGTTTTGATTATTAATATTATTATTGTTATTATTATTCCTAGGGAAAGGTTTGCGAGGTTCATTTGTTNATCTAACCATTGTTCTTTAAAGGCATCATTGCAATATTTAGCAGCAAAAGCATCTCGGGTAGTAGGCCAATCAGCTCCGTCATTTGCTTCGTACCATTCCAGATACCATTCACGAGCTCCTTTTCTTAAATAAGCTCCAAATGCATTTTTTGTTCTGTCATCATTCCAATTATTTGCGTGACATGCCATTACAAAATCTTCAAGCCATTCTTTAGGATCTTCATTATGTGTCCCAGAGAACTTGGGGGGTTTCACTACGAATGCCATTTCTTCTTCAGATTCTTCAGAGTTATTATTTGTATGTTCACTTAATAATCCGCTTGGTAAATTATCTTCTTTTGGTTCTTGAGTATTATTATTGTTTCTAATATTTGGATTGTAGTATTGGAAGAGTGGATTATTATTTTGATTATTTTGTTCCTCCTCTTGTTCTTCTTGTTGTTCTTGTTGTCCTTCTTCTTAACTATTGTGTTGTGAATAATTAATAATTAATTGATCACCAAAATCAATTAAATTTTGGTTTGGGTTTGGTCTAGAACTTCCGGCTATAGGCTGATATTGATAAGTAGTTTCTTCGTCAGAACTATGGGGATCAATTCCTGTTAAATAGTCTCTTTGGAACTGTCGTAAATTTTCAAGGGGACTTGGAGATCGCTCCTCTGGTCTATTAAAAAAGGTAGGAGTAGGAAGGCTTCTGGTTCTTGATGATACAGATTCTACTGGCGAGAGATTTCCACTTCTTATTGTTAATGGAGTTGTATATTGTGGTAAAGATAAGTTTAATGGAGGTCTATTTGATGTTTGTTGGTATACACGTTGTCTAATTCTTGGTGAAGTAGGTCTTTGGATTTCCGGTTGTGAGTGGCTTCTTTGATGTTGAGATTCTCAGTTTATACGATTTCGCTGGTCCACTTTGATTAATTTAATGTATTAAAACTATTTTGTAACTGTTCAAGGTCTTGGATAATTTTAACACAATTATCTCTGATTTGGAATAGTAATTTTAGTTGTTCGTGAATTCTTTGGAGTTCTTCAAGGTCGCTTAATTTCCAAACTGGATCTTGATCGTCTGGGGTTTGATTAACAATATCTCTTATTTTTTGTTGATATAAGGCAACAATCTCAGTGATCACTCTGTTTAACTCTAAAATTTGAGATAAGGATATCATATGAATGTATAAGGGATAAATTATAAACTTCCAAATAAAAGATAAAATATAAAATTATTAACTAATAAAAATACTAAATTATAAATTCTAAATTATTAAAATATCGTATCTCACAGTCACTACCAAATTGTTGACCGTGGTTTACCTTCCAAATAAAGGACGGAAACAGACAACTATTAGCAGAGATTAATTTGTATAAGACACACAGCACTATACTTAATTTACTAAAGCTGAAGGATTTATACTATTATTAAAGTATAATTGGGAAGGAATTAAGATATTGCGGAATTAAGGCGAAAGAGGCAGAGGTGAGGTTTTAAAAGGGTAAACACTAAGTTTAACAATAATTCACTAAGAATTCAAGCCCAGAACACTAAGCAAGGCTAGATTTATACAAGATAACGAGTTCACACAGCAAGTTATCTAATTATTAAGACAAATACCGAGATCACTAAGCAGGGTATTTAAAAGAATTTCACTAAGAAACTTATAAACTAATTATTAAAATCACAAAGTAGAATAATAGTTTATAATAAAGAATAATACTAAGATTACACAGCAAAGTATTAATAAAGGGTATTTTCACAAAGAATTAAATAATAACTTAATAAGAAATGTATTATTTAATAATAAATCACAAGTATTTTTATTACTGAGTTATTCAAGTTTTCAGAATTGATTGATTAACCGACTAACTGAGGATTGAGAGAAGAGAAATTCAATCCTTTATATACATAATAGATTACGCTATTGACTACGCTGTACACTACGCTATTCACTACGCTGTGTTATACACTATTGATTACGCTAATGTATACGCTATTAATTACGCTATCTATTACGCTTTCTATTACGCTGTACTCTACGCTATTGATCTACAGTCGTAATACATATTTGTTGTACTAATTTCTAAGTGATTTACATTAATATTTATAAATATAGAAATAATATACNAAGTCGAGAGTGGAGAACCATTGTGCACCTTTAAATTGTTCTAAGATATCATCAATAATTGGTAGCGGGTATACATCTTTTTCAGTAACCTTGTTTACTTTTCGGAAATCAATACAAATTCTTTTTTTGTTATTTTTCTTTGGTACAATCACTACGGGAGAGGCCCAAGGACTTGTTGATTCTCGGATAATTCCTTTATCCAGCATAGCTTCTATTTCTTTTTTAACAAATTCTGATTCACTGAGTGCAATTCGATATGGTCTTTGTTTAATTGGTTGTGCATCACCAGTTTTTATTTCATGCTCTACAATATGAGTCCATGTCAATTCAATGGTTTGGCCTTCTTCAGATATATTTTTAGCAAATACATCTCGGTGGTTCACAAAGAGTTTATCGGCGGTTATTTGTTGGGTTTCATCTAGTATTCCATGTTGAAATTCTGGTTTATCAGTTTGTTTATCAATACATTCGGTTAGGTATACTGCAGGATTTTCTTCTGGGGAAGTTTCAATATTAATTATCTGTTCTGGCCTTTTAGTGTCATGCTGAGAACATATGTTTTCATCAATATTAGTTTGTTCAGAGTAATAGGATTCAATTTCTTCCAGGTCTTCTGATTCATACTCTAATTCATCTTGAAGTTCTTCGTTTATTTCTTCATTTTCTTCATATAATTCTGGAGGTTCCAAATGATCGGAGTGGGAAGTTTCAACATTCACTTCTTGATCATTATATTTTAATCTAATAACACAGTTTAAGAAATCCCATTGTGCCTGAGTTTTCTCAAAGAAATCTGTTCCCAACAATAGATTCTTTTCTGTTGAGTCAATAACTCTTAATTTCATTGGCACTAATAAGGAACTAATAGCAATTCCTACGGAATTTATTTCTCCTAACGCTCGTTGTTTTTTGCCATTTGCAGTTATGATTGAAATATTGGAGGGTTTGTCAATTTTTAATCCCAAGAATTTTCTCAATTTATTGGTAATAATACTAATTGCAGCACCTGAGTTAAGAACTGCGGCAATTGGGTTATTTTTAATTCGTACATAACATTTGGCTGCGGTAGTTCTTTTTTCATTACTAGTTGCCATAAAATTAGTAGCGGCAGGTTCCCTTCTAAGGATTTTTGTTAAATTTCTTTTTTGGTCATTGTACTGTAACATTTGTCCAAGTTTAACATTAGCTTGGCTATTTAAGATATCTTCAGAAATGTCATATCGGGGATATCTGTCAATTATAGAGGGTTGCCTTTTTGTACGTTGTACTTTTGGTTTTGTTGTCGTTTTAGTGGTGCGTTCTCTCATTTCAATATCAGGCGTTGTTTCCTCAAAGGGATCTTCTTCAAAATCAACTAGAATTTCAGGTTCTTGTACTTTTGGAACAGTGGTTTTTGTTTTTGGGATTACTGGAGTTTTAGGAGGTCTTCCAGGTTTTCTGACTGGGTTACTTCTAGTATTTGGTTTATTACGGATTGCTTCATAAATCTCATATTCGTTTTCACTATTGTATTCAACATAGCTTACATTTTTACTGTTATTATTTTGAAACTGCTTTTTCTCAGACAAACATTCTCTTGCAAAATGTCCTATTTCATTACACTTGTAACATCTTCTAAGGAAATTGCTATTATAACTATTGTTATAATTTGGATTATAGTTAGGATTGTAATTAGGGTTATAATTAGGAGTATAATTATTATTATAGTTTTGATTATTAATATTATTATTGTTATTATTATTCCTAGGGAAAGGTTTGCGAGGTTCATTTGTTCTTTCACGTCGTCCAGCTTGTTTAGCTATTCCTTCAACTTGTTGCATTAAATTGATTTGCAATTTATTAAATCTTTTGGTTAATTCATCCATTTCCTCGTCACTAGAAGGTTTTTTTTTCTTTTGTTCCTTCTTTTTGAATCGGGGTTTTTCATCTTCAGAGGATTCATTATCGGAGTCCTCACTGGAACTTTCATATTTTTTTGTTTTCTTATGTTGCTTGGAAGTTCCTTTTCCTTGTTCAAATAATTTGGCTTTTGTTAATGCTGTTGCCAAATTTGCTGGAGCATGTGTTTTTACAACTGCTTTAATATCTGGTAATAATCCTCGGACAAAATGAGGGAGGGTAGCATTAACATTAATTCCTGCTCGTCCGGCCATTTTCTTTACTTGATAGTAGTATTCTTCAACTGATTCTCCTTTTCGTTGTTTTAGTCCTCGTAACTNATATTATTATTGTTATTATTATTCCTAGGGAAAGGTTTGCGAGGTTCATTTGTTCTTTCACGTCGTCCAGCTTGTTTAGCTATTCCTTCAACTTGTTGCATTAAATTGATTTGCAATTTATTAAATCTTTTGGTTAATTCATCCATTTCCTCGTCACTAGAAGGTTTTTTTTTCTTTTGTTCCTTCTTTTTGAATCGGGGTTTTTCATCTTCAGAGGATTCATTATCGGAGTCCTCACTGGAACTTTCATATTTTTTTGTTTTCTTATGTTGCTTGGAAGTTCCTTTTCCTTGTTCAAATAATTTGGCTTTTGTTAATGCTGTTGCCAAATTTGCTGGAGCATGTGTTTTTACAACTGCTTTAATATCTGGTAATAATCCTCGGACAAAATGAGGGAGGGTAGCATTAACATTAATTCCTGCTCGTCCGGCCATTTTCTTTACTTGATAGTAGTATTCTTCAACTGATTCTCCTTTTCGTTGTTTTAGTCCTCGTAACTTATCTAACCATTGTTCTTTAAAGGCATCATTGCAATATTTAGCAGCAAAAGCATCTCGGGTAGTAGGCCAATCAGCTCCGTCATTTGCTTCGTACCATTCCAGATACCATTCACGAGCTCCTTTTCTTAAATAAGCTCCAAATGCATTTTTTGTTCTGTCATCATTCCAATTATTTGCGTGACATGCCATTACAAAATCTTCAAGCCATTCTTTAGGATCTTCATTATGTGTCCCAGAGAACTTGGGGGGTTTCACTACGAATGCCATTTCTTCTTCAGATTCTTCAGAGTTATTATTTGTATGTTCACTTAATAATCCGCTTGGTAAATTATCTTCTTTTGGTTCTTGAGTATTATTATTGTTTCTAATATTTGGATTGTAGTATTGGAAGAGTGGATTATTATTTTGATTATTTTGTTCCTCCTCTTGTTCTTCTTGTTGTTCTTGTTGTCCTTCTTCTTAACTATTGTGTTGTGAATAATTAATAATTAATTGATCACCAAAATCAATTAAATTTTGGTTTGGGTTTGGTCTAGAACTTCCGGCTATAGGCTGATATTGATAAGTAGTTTCTTCGTCAGAACTATGGGGATCAATTCCTGTTAAATAGTCTCTTTGGAACTGTCGTAAATTTTCAAGGGGACTTGGAGATCGCTCCTCTGGTCTATTAAAAAAGGTAGGAGTAGGAAGGCTTCTGGTTCTTGATGATACAGATTCTACTGGCGAGAGATTTCCACTTCTTATTGTTAATGGAGTTGTATATTGTGGTAAAGATAAGTTTAATGGAGGTCTATTTGATGTTTGTTGGTATACACGTTGTCTAATTCTTGGTGAAGTAGGTCTTTGGATTTCCGGTTGTGAGTGGCTTCTTTGATGTTGAGATTCTCAGTTTATACGATTTCGCTGGTCCACTTTGATTAATTTAATGTATTAAAACTATTTTGTAACTGTTCAAGGTCTTGGATAATTTTAACACAATTATCTCTGATTTGGAATAGTAATTTTAGTTGTTCGTGAATTCTTTGGAGTTCTTCAAGGTCGCTTAATTTCCAAACTGGATCTTGATCGTCTGGGGTTTGATTAACAATATCTCTTATTTTTTGTTGATATAAGGCAACAATCTCAGTGATCACTCTGTTTAACTCTAAAATTTGAGATAAGGATATCATATGAATGTATAAGGGATAAATTATAAACTTCCAAATAAAAGATAAAATATAAAATTATTAACTAATAAAAATACTAAATTATAAATTCTAAATTATTAAAATATCGTATCTCACAGTCACTACCAAATTGTTGACCGTGGTTTACCTTCCAAATAAAGGACGGAAACAGACAACTATTAGCAGAGATTAATTTGTATAAGACACACAGCACTATACTTAATTTACTAAAGCTGAAGGATTTATACTATTATTAAAGTATAATTGGGAAGGAATTAAGATATTGCGGAATTAAGGCGAAAGAGGCAGAGGTGAGGTTTTAAAAGGGTAAACACTAAGTTTAACAATAATTCACTAAGAATTCAAGCCCAGAACACTAAGCAAGGCTAGATTTATACAAGATAACGAGTTCACACAGCAAGTTATCTAATTATTAAGACAAATACCGAGATCACTAAGCAGGGTATTTAAAAGAATTTCACTAAGAAACTTATAAACTAATTATTAAAATCACAAAGTAGAATAATAGTTTATAATAAAGAATAATACTAAGATTACACAGCAAAGTATTAATAAAGGGTATTTTCACAAAGAATTAAATAATAACTTAATAAGAAATGTATTATTTAATAATAAATCACAAGTATTTTTATTACTGAGTTATTCAAGTTTTCAGAATTGATTGATTAACCGACTAACTGAGGATTGAGAGAAGAGAAATTCAATCCTTTATATACATAATAGATTACGCTATTGACTACGCTGTACACTACGCTATTCACTACGCTGTGTTATACACTATTGATTACGCTAATGTATACGCTATTAATTACGCTATCTATTACGCTTTCTATTACGCTGTACTCTACGCTATTGATCTACAGTCGTAATACATATTTGTTGTACTAATTTCTAAGTGATTTACATTAATATTTATAAATATAGAGATAATATACTAATAGTTAATAATAAATAATAATAAGTAATAAATAATAAATAATAAAATATAATAATAATATAAAATAAAATAATAAACTACTACAGCTAACAATTCTCCCCAACTTAATTATAAAGTTCCACTTATAATTATTAAAAAGTAAGATCATCAATAGTACGATAATATTCGACTAATTCTCTATAGTCCTTCGATTTCATATCCAAAAGTATGCGATAAGATAAATGTGAAGTTCTATAAATCTGCTCCACATCTGACTTAAAAAGATTATAAACCCTAATAATTCCTTTATAAAAATGATATTCTCGTTGGATATTCTTTATTTCAACAAATTCCAACCATTTATCTCTCGGAGTGACAGAGAGATGAATTAATTCTCCTACATNCTAATTATTAAGACAAATACCGAGATCACTAAGCAGGGTATTTAAAAGAATTTCACTAAGAAACTTATAAACTAATTATTAAAATCACAAAGTAGAATAATAGTTTATAATAAAGAATAATACTAAGATTACACAGCAAAGTATTAATAAAGGGTATTTTCACAAAGAATTAAATAATAACTTAATAAGAAATGTATTATTTAATAATAAATCACAAGTATTTTTATTACTGAGTTATTCAAGTTTTCAGAATTGATTGATTAACCGACTAACTGAGGATTGAGAGAAGAGAAATTCAATCCTTTATATACATAATAGATTACGCTATTGACTACGCTGTACACTACGCTATTCACTACGCTGTGTTATACACTATTGATTACGCTAATGTATACGCTATTAATTACGCTATCTATTACGCTTTCTATTACGCTGTACTCTACGCTATTGATCTACAGTCGTAATACATATTTGTACTAATTTCTAAGTGATTTACATTAATATTTATAAATATAGAGATAATATACTAATAGTTAATAATAAATAATAATAAGTAATAAATAATAAATAATAAAATATAATAATAATATAAAATAAAATAATAAACTACTACAGCTAACACCGTAAATTTACGAAACCCACGTAAATTTACATAATTTTTTTCGTAATTATACGGAGCGTAATATTTTACGTAAAATTTTGCAAAAATATTACGTAAATATACGGATCGTAGTATTTTACGTAAAATTTTGCGATCCATATAAATTTACGTAATATTTTTCACAAAATTTTACGATCTGTACAATATTTTTCGCAAAATTTTACGTAAAATATTATGCTTCGTATAATTACGAAAAAAATTACGCAAATTTACGTGGGTATCGTAAATTTACGTAAATTTATGATTAAAAAAACTTCCTGATGTCATGTTTATCATAATCATTTGTAGAATTTCTATCAAATAAAAAAAATAATTTAATATTATTAATTTAATGTTTTAATATTTTAAAATATTTAAATTTACCTAGATCCATATCCACAAGTTTTTGATAGATATTTTTTTCACTAAATTACGTCTCCAATTTCTAAATCGGTTAAAGGCATTTTTAACCTATATATCCGATTTGGTCTTGCTGAGGGAGAGATTTTTTCTAACAGATCATATAATGTATTTTCATCAATAAACATTGCTCTTAAAATGGTGTAGAAATATAGAAACATAGGATTTGGATATTTTAATTTAGGTAGAAATCGATATTTTGGAATTAATGATTTGTCATTTGTGTTGCATTGGTGTAATAATTTCATAAATTCAATCAGGATTAGTTTTAATAACTATTGATATACATATAAGAACTGATATAAAATAATTAATTGAATCGAATAATCAAATTAAATATTAATTAAAGAAAAAAATGACTCACATTATGCCAAGTATAATCTCTTCTCCATCCCAAATTTAGAATGTTCTTTAAGGGTTTCTCAGATTTTTTTTCTCTGTTCATTTGTCAATAGCTTTTTTGGACAAGGCCTCCATAGTATCATCATGTAATTGCAAGAAGCACAAGACTGATCTGAATTCTTTTATCAAATTGTTTAGAATATTTTCATTCGTTAACACCAGTGATGCAGTTATAACTTCGTGCGGATGTACTGTTATAAATGCATACCCGAAGATTCAGGGATTGTTCTCTTTATTAAAGAGAAATGTATCTAGACTAAAACCTACACTCAAAAGGTCATCGCTTCTTTTAATAATATGTTTTTCATTATTATTCTTATTAAATTTTATTAAAAAAAATAATCGATCGAAACACTCATGTTTATTCCTACCTAGAGATGCGATTCGTGGATGACTTATCCGTCAATCTGACGGATTATCCGTGGTGACACGGATTGACGGATCATTTTTTAAAAATTTAAAAAATCCGGATTAAAAAAAATATAATCCGGATTAATTCGGATTATATATATCAATCCGCGGATTAATCACGAATTGATTACGGATTGAAGGATTAATCCGGATTGTTCTCTAATCCGAGGATTATTCTTTCAATCTGTAAATTATTTTTTTAATCTGTGATACAATATTTCTTTCTTTAAATATTATATTACAACTATTATTTTGAGTTAAAAAGATAATTATATAGTTTAAGAAGTTATAAGTGAGTAATATTATATTTATTTTATTAGTTTAGAATATTTTCAGATATTTAAAAGTACTAACTATTACTTTTTAGAACTATTTTTATAGTAAAATCAGCACATTACTCACATTACTATTTTATAGATTTAAACAAGAAAGAAGAGTAATTATATAGTTTAAAAGGGGTTTATAAAGTTGTAAGTAGATAATACTTCATTTATTTTATTAGTTTAGATAATTTTTAAATATTTAAAAGTATTAACTATTACTTTTTAGAACTATTTTTATAGTAAAATCAGCACATTATTCACATTACTATTCTATAGATCTAACAAGAAAGAAGAGTAATTATATAGTTTTAAAGGAGTTTATAGAGTTGTAAGTGGGTAATACTTTGTTTATTTTATTAATTTAGATAATTTTTAGATATTTAAAGGTACTAATTATTACTTTTTAATTATTTTTAGAATTATTTTTTAGTGAAATTGGGTGACACAGTACCGTTTTTATAGATTTAGATTAAAAAAAAGATAATTATATAATTTAAAAATTATAAATGAGTAATATTTTATTTATTTTATTAGTTCAGAATATTTTCAAATATTTAAAGGTACTAACTATTACTTTTTAAAACTATTTTATAGTGAAATCGGCACATTATTCACATTACTATTTTATAGATTTAAATAAGAAAAAAGAGTAATTATATAGTTTTAAAGGAGTTTATAAAGTTGTAAATAGATAATATTTCGTTTATTTTATTAGTTTAGATAATTTTTAGATATTTAAAAGTATTAATTATTACTTTTTGATTATTTTTAGAACTATTTTTTAGTGAAATCGGGTGGTGCAGTACCGTTTTTATAGATTTAGATTAAAAAATGATAATTATATAGTTTAAAAAACTATAAATGAGTAATATTTCATTTATTTTATTAGTTTAGAATATTTTTAGATATTCAAAGGTACTAACTATTACTTTTTAAAACTATTTTATAGTGAAATTGGCACATTATTCACATTACTATTTTATAGATCTAAATAAAAAAAAAGAGTAATTATATAGTTTTAAAGGAGTTTATAGAGTTGTAAATAGATAATATTTCATTTATTTTATTAGTTTAGATAATTTTTAAATATTTAAAAGTATTAACTATTACTTTTTAGTTAATTTTAGAACTATTTTTTAGTGAAATCGGGTGGCGCAGTACCGTTTTTATAGATTTAGATNATAATACTTCATTTATTTTATTAGTTTAGATAATTTTTAAATATTTAAAAGTATTAACTATTACTTTTTAGTTAATTTTAGAACTATTTTTTAGTGAAATCGGGTGGCGCAGTACCATTTTTATAGATTTAAATAAAAAAAAAATAATTATATAGTTTAAGAAGTTATAAGTGAGTAATATTTCGTTTATTTTATTAGTTTAGAATATTTTTAGATATTTAAAGGTACTAACTATTACTTTTTAGAACTATTTTTATAGTAAAATCAGCACATTATTCACATTACTATTCTATAGATCTAAACAAGAAAGCAGAGTAATTATATAGTTTTAACGGAGTTTATAGAGTTGTAAGTGGGTAATACTTTGTCTATTTTATTAATTTAGATAATTAGTGAAATTGGGTGACACAGTACCGTTTTTATAGATTTAGATTAAAAAATAATAATTATATAATTTAAAATATTATAAGTGAGTAATATTTCGTCTATTTTATTAGTTTAGAATATTTTCAGATATTTAAGAGTACTAACTATTACTTTTTAGAACTATTTTTATAGTAAAATCAGCTCATTATTCACATTACTATTCTATAGATCTAAATAAGACAGAAGAGTAATTATATAGTTTAAAAAGGGTTTATAGTGTTATAAGTGGATAATACTTTGTTTATTTTATTAGTTTAGAATATTTTCAGATATTTAAGAGTACTAACTATTACTTTTTAGAACTATTTTTATAGTAAAATCAGCTCATTATTCACATTACTATTCTATAGATCTAAATAAGACAGAAGAGTAATTATATAGTTTAAAAAGGGTTTATAGTGTTATAAGTGGATAATACTTTGTTTATTTTATTAGTTTAGAATATTTTCAGATATTTAAGAGTACTAACTATTACTTTTTAGAACTATTTTTATAGTAAAATCAGCTCATTATTCACATTACTATTCTATAGATCTAAATAAGACAGAAGAGTAATTATATAGTTTAAAAAGGGTTTATAGTGTTATAAGTGGATAATACTTTGTTTATTTTATTAGTTTAGAATATTTTCAGATATTTAAGAGTACTAACTATTACTTTTTAGAACTATTTTTATAGTAAAATCAGCTCATTATTCACATTACTATTCTATAGATCTAAATAAGACAGAAGAGTAATTATATAGTTTAAAAAGGGTTTATAGTGTTATAAGTGGATAATACTTTGTTTATTTTATTAGTTTAGAATATTTTCAGATATTTAAGAGTACTAACTATTACTTTTTAGAACTATTTTTATAGTAAAATCAGCTCATTATTCACATTACTATTCTATAGATCTAAATAAGACAGAAGAGTAATTATATAGTTTAAAAAGGGTTTATAGTGTTATAAGTGGATAATACTTTGTTTATTTTATTAGTTTAGAATATTTTCAGATATTTAAGAGTACTAACTATTACTTTTTAGAACTATTTTTATAGTAAAATCAGCTCATTATTCACATTACTATTCTATAGATCTAAATAAGACAGAAGAGTAATTATATAGTTTAAAAAGGGTTTATAGTGTTATAAGTGGATAATACTTTGTTTATTTTATTAGTTTAGAATATTTTCAAATATTCAAAGGTACTAATTATTACTTTTTGATTATTTTTAGAACTATTTTTTAGTGAAATCGGGTGGCGCAGTACCGTTTTTATAGATTTAGATTAAAAAATGATAATTATATAATTTAAAAAGTTATAAGTAAGTAATATTTCGTTTGTTTTATTAGTTTAGAATATTTTCAAATATTTAAAGGTACTAACTATTACTTTTTAAAACTATTTTATAGTAAAATCAGCAAATTATTCACATTACTATTCTATAGATCTAAACAAGAAAGAAGAGTAATTAAATAGTTTTAAAGGGGTTTATAGAGTTGTAAGTGAATAATATTTCGTTTATTTTATTAGTTTAGATAATTTTTAAATATTTAAAAGTACTAATTATTACTTTTTGATTATTTTTAGAACTATTTTTTAGTGAAATCAGGTGGTGCAGTACCGTTTTTATAGATTTAGATTAAAAAATAATAATTATATAATTTAAAAAATTATAAGTGAGTAATATTTCGTTTATTTTATTAGTTTAGAATATTTTTAGATATTTAAAGGTACTAACTATTACTTTTTAAAACTATTTTATAGTGAAATCGGCACATTACTATTTTATAGATCTAAGATCTAAACAAGAAAGAAGAGTAATTATATAGTTTAAAAAGGGTTTATAGTGTTATAAGTGGATAATACTTTGTTTATTTTATTAGTTTAGATAATTTTTAGATATTTAAAGGTATCAACTATTACTTTTTGATTATTTTTAGAACTATTTTTTAGTGAAATCGGGTGGTGCAGTATTGTTAGACGAAAAAAAAAGATAATATTTTAATAAAATGATTAAATATTAATGTATATCGAAAAAATAAAAAACTATAAAATTGTACTTCTGTTTCACAAAATTAATTAATAATAATAAAAAATCTATCTCGTTCTTTTTTCTTTATTAAAAAAAATGACTAAAGAAAAAAAAAGTTCACTACATTTAAACAGTACTCAGAAAGAACATGAAGTTGAATGTAATTTTCTTAAACCTTTCGTTTTTATTGAAAAACTTCCTTATTATAACAGTGAAAATAGTGAAAATAGTGAAAATAGTGAAATCGAATCTCTACAATCTAATCAAAGTAATAAAAAACAAATAAATAAAATAGAAAAGGAGGGAAATGAAAGTGAAATAGAAGAAGAAGAAAATAAAAGGGAATTAAAGGTACGAAATTTGGAAAGAAAGAGAACAAAATTAATATTTCCGCGAGGAGAAATGACAAAATCAGCAATTTCAACATTTTCACAAGAAGAAAGAACAAAATTAGCGATTTCGCAAGAAAAGAGACGAAATATAAAAGAAAAAGAGGGAAAGGGAAAGGAACAAGATATATTAGAAAAAGAGTTAGAGAAAAGGGAGAAAAGTCAAAATATATTAAAAGAGGGGGAAAAAGATCAAATTCGACAAGAAGAAGGAGAAGAAAGACAAAATCAGTATAAAGGAGTTAGACAAAATTATTGTTTTCACGAAGAGGAACATAGCCATCGTTTACTTGGGGAGAGAGAAAAGAGAGAAGAGAAGAGAAGACAAAATATTTTTGAAGAAGGAGAGGGGAGTCGAAATGTACAAACTTTGTTAAATTTAGAAGGAGAAGATCAAAATCTGCAAGAGGAAGAAGAGGATAGACAACATTGGCATTTTCAACATTTTCATAAAGAAAAGTTAAATAAATTAGAAAAAGAGGATAAGAGGTAGAAGAAAAGGGTATATGAACAAAATAGTGAAAATAATGAAAATAAAAATAAAAAAAATAATAAATTAAAAAAAGGAAAAGAAAAAGAAAGAGAAAATAATCAAGAAGATGATGACTGGTGGATTGAACCTGAAAATTTATGGGAGGTGGAAGAAAATCAACAAGGAGAAAACATACAAAATCCAAATCTTTATGAAAAAGAAATATCTAAAAAAAGAACAAGACAAAATTTTAATTCTGATAATGAAGAAATAGAATCAAATGTTAAAAATACAAAACAAAGATCTGAAAAAAATAAAAAGAAAAAATCTATTAAAAAAAGTTGGGTATGGAATTGGTTTAAAGAAATAACTTTATCCAATGGTAATATAGTTGCTGAATGTCAAGCTGAAATTACACATGAAAAAATATGTGGTAATCATTTTAAAACTGGTGGTTCAACTGGAAATTTAATTACACATTTAAATAACAAACATCAAATTTTAGAAGAAACAAAAAAAGAAGGAAGAGTGGTAATTATTTTATTAAATTTAAAACTTTTTTATAAATTGATTAATTTTGTATTATTATACATTTTAGATTCAAAGTACAATGAATAATTTAATTAAAAAAAAACCCCATAATGAATTACAACAACTCAAATTAAATCAATTTTTGGCTGAATGGATTATTTCTGAAAATCTTCCATTAAGTATAGTTCAATCAAATTCATTTCATAATTTTGCTAATGCACTTGATCCAGCTTTTACTATTCCTAGTGTAAAATTAATAAAACAAATAATTCACAAAGCATATAATAATACATTACTTTTTTTAATCAAACTTATTGAAAATAATGCAATATTTGTTAATTTAACAACAGATATGTGGACTGCACGTAATCGACAAGGATTTCTTGGTATTACATGTAGTTATTTAAATGAAAATTTTGAACTTCATGAACAAGTTCTTTCAGTTGAATATGTTAGATATCCTCATACATCTGATAACATTGGTGATACAATATTATCTATTTTGGATGAATGGGGTATTCGTAATAAAACATTTACAATTACTACTGATAATGGATCAAATATGAAAAAAGCAATCTGAGATCTTGGATATAATTCTTCAAATATTCAATGGCAATTTTGTATTGCTCATACTTTACAATTAGTAATAGGAAAAGGTTTAGCAAAAGCGAAAATGTTAGTTATGAGAACTAAACGATTAATTGATTTTTTTCTCCGTCCTAAACAAAGTGAACGTTTGGAAAATGTTCAAAAACATTTAAATCAACAATGTGATGTGGTAANTGCTGATGTTTCAACAAGATGGAATTCTAGTTATTTGGCTTGGGTTCGACTTTTAAAAGTCAAAGATTTTATTTTATTTTTAGTAGAACAAATGGAAAACAGTTCAGATTATGAAACTAAAAAAGATGGAAAACAATTAAGATCAATTTTACTTATTGATAAGGAGTGGGAATTATTAAAAAATTTAATTAATTTATTAAAACCATTTGAAGAAGCAACTACATATCTTGGAGGAAGCAAATATATTACACATAGTATTATGTATCCCATAATTCAAGAGCTGAAAAAATTACTTAAACCAAGGTTAACTTCTGATATTTTATCAATTTATGATATTGAAAATACTGAAGATATTTTTGAAAATGAATTAATTGAAGGTGAAAATGAAATTGAAAAATTAAATATTAATAGACCAGTTGATACAAGAGGTATTTTTGATTTAATACAAAGAACTTTATATGATGCTACTCAACATTATTTTAATTTTCAAGGGAGTACTTACAAAATATCAACAATTCTTGATCCAAGAATTAAAAAATTAAATTTTATTGAAGATGAAGATGAAAAAAAAGAATTTGAAACTGAACTATATTCTAAATATAATTTACTTTATAATACTTCATTTTTACCATTTAATTCAAATAATAATAATAATAATAATAATAGCAACAATAATAACAACAATAGCAATAATAATATCAACAATAATAACAATAATTGTAATAATAATAACTCACTTTTTTCTATATTTTATAAATCAAATTCAGTATCTTCAAATGAAGTTTTTGAATATTTAAAAGAAGATGAAATTGAATTCCATAGTGATCCATTTGCTTGGTGGAATTATAAAAAAAATAAATATCCTAATTTAGCTAAACTTGCTCGTCAATATCTTTCAATATCTGCAACATCTACTCCTAGTGAAAGATTATTTAGTGATGCAGGAAATATTATAAATACTAAAAGAACTTGTCTTGATGCTGAATTTTTTAAAAGAATTATATTTTTAAAAAGAAATGCAAATTGTATTTCAAGTATTCATCCATAATATAATTAAAATAAACAACATTTATAAATAATGTAAATAATATAATATAAATATTAATAAATAATAAAGAAATTTTAACAAATTAAATAAATATATAAATAATGTAAATTATCTAATTAAATAATAAATATCAATAAATAATAAAATTTTAAATTAAATATGTATTTTAAAAAAACTTGAAAATAATTAATAAATGTTGTAACATATAAAAGTTTTTTATTTATTAAGAAAACGTTAAAAGTAGTCTTAATAAATCTGAAAGCCAGAAAAAAAATACATTATTGACGAAAATATTGGATCTATTCCTTAAGAACTGAGCAATTCCGAACGTTTTAATTTTTAAAATTTTATAAATTTTAAAAATTATTATTAAATTAAAGTGTTCATAATTACTCAATNATTCCATAGTGATCCATTTGCTTGGTGGAATTATAAAAAAAATAAATATCCTAATTTAGCTAAACTTGCTCGTCAATATCTTTTAATATCTGCAACATCTACTCCTAGTGAAAGATTATTTAGTGATGCAGGAAATATTATAAATACTAAAAGAACTTGTCTTGATGCTGAATTTTTTAAAAGAATTATATTTTTAAAAAGAAATGCAAATTGTATTTCAAGTATTCATCCATAATATAATTAAAATAAACAACATTTATAAATAATGTAAATAATATAATATAAATATTAATAAATAATAAAGAAATTTTAACAAATTAAATAAATATATAAATAATGTAAATTATCTAATTAAATAATAAATATCAATAAATAATAAAATTTTAAATTAAATATGTATTTTAAAAAAACTTGAAAATAATTAATAAATGTTGTAACATATAAAAGTTTTTTATTTATTAAGAAAACGTTAAAAGTAGTCTTAATAAATCTGAAAGCCAGAAAAAAAATACATTATTGACGAAAATATTGGATCTATTCTTTAAGAACTGAGCAATTCCGAACGTTTTAATTTTTAAAATTTTATAAATTTTAAAAATTATTATTAAATTAAAGTGTTCATAATTACTCAATTTTTTAAGAAATAGATTCAATATTTTCATCAATAATGTATTTTTCTTCTGGCTTTCAGATTTATTAAGACTACTTTTAATATTTTCTTAATAAATAAAAAACTTTTATATATTTTTTTTTTTGAATTTTTTAATTTCATAGATTAAATAAATGATCCGTGGATTGAACGGATAATCCGCAGATTGAACGGATGATCCGCGGATTTAACAGATGATCCTCGGATTGAACAGATTGGACGGATTATCCGCGGATTGGATGGATAATCCGCGGATTGAACGGATTATCCGCGGATTGAACAGATAATTCGCGAATTAATTAAATTAACTCTATAACGGATGACGGATTAAATTTTTAATGGTGACACGAATAACGGATTACACAGATTAATCCGGATCGTATCACTATTCCAACCTTGATCAATTCAGATGCTTGATCACTCACTAATGCCTTCAATGCCTTCAATGGAGAAAAAAAGGTAATCCTAGATAGATACTTTATTAGAGTTGCACTTGGGCACTTTAGGAGCAATTATTTAATACATAGGAATCAATGTGATATTTTTCATAGATATTTAAATTTAAACGTGAATATTTCTATTTAAAAATATAAATATTAAAATAATTTAAATAATTTGTAGCCAAAAAAAATTTTATAAATTCAATTGCATACCATAAATAATATCTAAATATGATATGTTAAAATGAGAGGACTCCCTGCTTTCTTAATAATCATTAGATGTATTACACTTTCATCTCATAAATTAGTATTAATTAATTCTGAAGTTGATATTGATTCGTATTTCCATTTGCCAAATCGTTGAACTTTCACAAAAGCACCACCAAAGTATTCTTCACAAAGTTTTGCATTTTGATCTGTACCACAAAAATTCATCCGAATATTATCGGATCATAGACAAGTTTTCACAAATATTTTTTCTCTCCGGAATGACAATTTGATGATATAAGTGATGTTCCATCCAATAATTTTTAATGAAATTTCTTTAAAAGGTTTGTTCAGGGTCATGGAAAATTTTTAAAATATCTGCCCATAAAGTATTATCTAGAATTAGTTAAAATGGAAACAATTTTTCCATAATATTTTGTTTGTTATTTTTTTTTAAAAAAATTTGAGAATTCCCATCAATCCAATTAACAAGGTTGGAAGGTAAAGTTTTATTTTGAGAAATTTCCATTCCATTGAATTACATAATCCAAATTTCTGGAAGAGTATTATTAAAATCGTTTGATTCGAAAATCAAATTAGGATATATTACAATTATATAATTACTCAAATTTTGAAGTGCTTTGAAATTTGTTTGGAAACTTGAATTATACGCAAATAGATATTTGTCTTTTGGCAATAAATCATTTGTTTTATGTTTTTATATTTTTATATTTTAATATTTTTATTATTTCTTTGAATTATTATTTCAATAATGCGTTTAATAATCTAAAATAAAAATGTTATAAATCAACAATTCTTTTTTTAGAACAAAATTTGCAAAATAAAATTACGTGAAAATTATAATGACTATAATATTGTGTATTCATAATTATCCTTTCTCTTATAGTTGTGAAGTAATACTTTTAATCCCATCTATAAAGATCATCAGGAAATTTAAAAAACCCGTAAATATTTCCTGATAACGGGATGTAATCACAATTGTATAATTATTGTCATATTGAGGGTGCACGAATTCCACATGGGATGTGCACGGGATTTCGAAATGTCGCGAAGGTCACGGGAGATGACATTGAGATGACAGTGTAACCGGATGAGTGTGTTACCATCTTGATGACAGATTATTCATCTTTGTATGAAGTATTTTATCCTTGTATGTCATCTTTAAAAATAGAAAAGAACGTGTTTAGACACAACAACACAGGATGAAGGAAAACAAGTTCAAAAGTGTATAAAATAGACTGGTAATTTAGGATGTGAAAAGAATCAGCTCATTCTTACAATTTTTATAATTTTTAATTTTCTTTTGGTACATTTCGAATAAAATAATTATGAAAATCTTTCACCTAATTTGTAATAAAATAATAAATAATCTTTTGATACGCATTTTATAATAAAAATAAATAATAAAGATAGAAACATATTGTTTCAATTTAGCAGCAGAGATAAGACATGCCAAAGCAGTGATATATTTTTGTTGTTACATCTTCGCAATAAGTTTAAAAGTTTCAATATACACTGTAATAATTTGATACATTTTTTTAATATTTTTATTTTGTGATAACAGTAATATTGGTGAGAAACGGTTAACAGTCTGTAATACCTCTATTACTAATTTTGTAATTTCTTGAATAAAGTTACTGAATAAAGTCTGAAGCTAAGATTCAGAAGTTTGCGTAGTGAGTTGTAAAAAGATACTTTTACTCCACTTACTTACGTACCTTCAGATCGCACCTGTGTGTACTGTGTTAAGAGTTTATTTTATATATCTATTCATTGCGAGTAGGCAAGTGACTGCTTGATTTTACTGGCAGATAGTGGGCATTACGAAATATTGCGTACAAGAGTACGTTGAGTTAGTATGAAAAGGGGTGTGACAAGAGTTCGATTTAATGGAACTGATTGACGTAACTTTACTCTTTGTTCTGGACAGACCGCCACAATATCAAACTACTTATCTTTCTGCATCAGGAATTTTTAATATGCGTAATATTGCGTAATTTTTACGATCTGTATTTTTACGGAAGAATACGACACCCACGCAAATTTTCGTCTGAAACTACGCAAATTTACGTAAATTTTTACGTAAACTTGCGTAAAGTTTTTCGCAAATTTACGTAATTTTTTACGCAAAATTTTCAATACGCAATATTGCGTTGCGAAAATATACGTAATATTTCGTTGCGAAAATATACGTAATATTGTGTTGCGAAAAATTTTCGAATTTTTTTTCGTAAATTTATGTATTTTTTTTTTTTTCTAAATTTCGTAATTCATTGGTTTTAATAGTGCATTTGTATTATATCACTTTATACATTTAATACATATTTATTATATAATAAAATATTTCTCTTTATTACAATATAATAATAAATAAAAATCTATAATAATAAATAAAAATCTATAATAATAAATAAAAATCTATAATAATAAATAAAAATCTATAATAAATTGCTTTATCAACACTTTTTAATACTTCGCATACATACAGAGTTGCATTGGAAAATGATCGACTCTAATGTGTTATAAAAATATTACAGTTTAATATGAATAATGTTACATTTCTTTTTGAAATATTATGAGTAATAATACTTACATTTATAAAAATCTTATTAGACCCGTAATTCTTCATTCTATTTAAAAGAGAATATTTTATTAGTTTATTTTGAATTCTTTAGAATCTTACCATCGAAAGTTTCACTTAAGTAAAATATTACTGCATCCCAAATGTATTAGATTCTAGATTTATAATTGTAACTTTTGGTAATTTCATATTGGAAAATGAAAAACTGACGGAATTGTTAATAAATATATTAATATTAAATATATTATTTTTTTTACCTTAACCAAATCACTTTCTTACATTTCAAATCGACTTATTTTGTTCTATTTACGTAGACTTCTGAAAAAATTTAATTTTCTAAATATCTTATTGATTGTTAAGCCCTAAAATCTTCCTAATGAGTCAGAAAATGTTATTAAAAACAAAATTCAAAAAATTCAAAACACTTCATGACATAGTAATAATATTGTCAATACTATATATCTGTATAAATAATACATATTACGAAATCAAAATAATTGATATTTCGTATATTTTTCGAAAAGTGATGTTTTCATTAGCATACCTGTAAACAAAATCCAAACATAAAGTCCAGTAACTTTTCATCTTAGTATATGTTAATTTATGTGTTTTTTTGCTTCAAAAAAAAAAAGAAAACAAACAGTAACTTTTCCTTAGTACATGTTAATTTGTGTTTTCTTGCTCCAAAACAAAAAAAAATTGATTTAAATGAAAGGAAACCAAAAATTTATTATTATTGAAGAATATAAATGAATTTGTATAATATTTTATATAAATTTGTATAAATGGACAAAAGTATAAAACCTTTTGCGCAATATAACGAAACTAAGTTAAAAACAAAATAAGATGTTATTATTTGTTTATATCTAATTTTTGTTTATATCTAATTTTTGGGTTACATAAACTATAAATTGAATCAGATAAATAAAAATTTTACGATTACAAAGGGTTCCGTAATTAAAAATTTTGTATTCGTTCTATTATTTTTATTTTATTAGTTTTATTAAATTTATTATTTAACAATTTTTAGTTATATTAATAAAATATAAAAAATATAAAAAAAAATCAAAACAAAAATGACAATTTTTTAATCAATAATGATCTGTTTGAAATTATTTTTTTTCAATATTATTATCTTCATTATTATCTTCATTATTATCTTCGTTATCATCTTCGTTATCATCTTCGTTATCACCTTCTTCACTATCATAATTTCCTTCTTTACTATCATAATTTCCTTCTTTACTTTCTTCACTATAATCACTTTCATCTTCGTCATTCAATGGCCTTTTTTTATTTTTTGCATTTTTTTCCGCAAGTTTTAATGCATTTTTTCGAATTTCTTCGAGAGTGGGAAATACAATTTCGTCCTCTCTTTCGTCCTCTTTTTCATGATTTTTTAATTTTTTATTCTTGTGGTTGTTAGGCTTTGCATTGATTTTGTTGGCGGTGACAGTTTTCGTGGTAGTGGCGGCAGTTTTCGTGGTGGTGGTTGTAGTTTTCGTGGTGGTGGCGGCAGTTTTCGTGGTGGTGGTTGTAGTTTTCGTGGGGGTGACAGTTTTCGTAATGGTGGCGATTCATCTTCGGATTCTTCTGATGTGTTATTAATTATTTCAGAATTAATCAATTTATTCTATAAAATTTTATTAGAAAATTTATTAATATTTTTTTAAAAACTTCATATAAAGAAAGATAATACTTTACTAAATTCTTCTCAAGTCACTCTTTTGTAATTTTTTCAGTTATTTTAACACAACGATTATCGGGGTTTAGATATATTTGCGCAATCGAGATTGCCCAAGCAACTTGAGTTTGCGAACAATCTTCGGGATCTTTCTATATTTTATCTATTATACAATCCATATGGATTGCTTTATCATCATCACACACCGGTCTAAAAAGAATTTTATAACACTCCGTCACTACGGGTAACATTTTCCACTCATATATTTCCTCTATTCGAGAACTGTCGATTGGTAGTAGTGATTTGAATACTTCGTATATAGCATTTTTTATTTTGCAACATAACGATCCCCTCAAATGGTAAAACTTCGCGATCACCTTTTNATAATAATAAATAAAAATCTATAATAATAAATAAAAATCTATAATAATAAATAAAAATCTATAATAATAAATAAAAATCTATAATAATAAATAAAAATCTATAATAATAAATAAAAATCTATAATAAATTGCTTTATCAACACTTTTTAATACTTCGCATACATACAGAGTTGCATTGGAAAATGATCGACTCTAATGTGTTATAAAAATATTACAGTTTAATATGAATAATGTTACATTTCTTTTTGAAATATTATGAGTAATAATACTTACATTTATAAAAATCTTATTAGACCCGTAATTCTTCATTCTATTTAAAAGAGAATATTTTATTAGTTTATTTTGAATTCTTTAGAATCTTACCATCGAAAGTTTCACTTAAGTAAAATATTACTGCATCCCAAATGTATTAGATTCTAGATTTATAATTGTAACTTTTGGTAATTTCATATTGGAAAATGAAAAACTGACGGAATTGTTAATAAATATATTAATATTAAATATATTATTTTTTTTACCTTAACCAAATCACTTTCTTACATTTCAAATCGACTTATTTTGTTCTATTTACGTAGACTTCTGAAAAAATTTAATTTTCTAAATATCTTATTGATTGTTAAGCCCTAAAATCTTCCTAATGAGTCAGAAAATGTTATTAAAAACAAAATTCAAAAAATTCAAAACACTTCATGACATAGTAATAATATTGTCAATACTATATATCTGTATAAATAATACATATTACGAAATCAAAATAATTGATATTTCGTATATTTTTCGAAAAGTGATGTTTTCATTAGCATACCTGTAAACAAAATCCAAACATAAAGTCCAGTAACTTTTCATCTTAGTATATGTTAATTTATGTGTTTTTTTGCTTCAAAAAAAAAAAGAAAACAAACAGTAACTTTTCCTTAGTACATGTTAATTTGTGTTTTCTTGCTCCAAAACAAAAAAAAATTGATTTAAATGAAAGGAAACCAAAAATTTATTATTATTGAAGAATATAAATGAATTTGTATAATATTTTATATAAATTTGTATAAATGGACAAAAGTATAAAACCTTTTGCGCAATATAACGAAACTAAGTTAAAAACAAAATAAGATGTTATTATTTGTTTATATCTAATTTTTGTTTATATCTAATTTTTGGGTTACATAAACTATAAATTGAATCAGATAAATAAAAATTTTACGATTACAAAGGGTTCCGTAATTAAAAATTTTGTATTCGTTCTATTATTTTTATTTTATTAGTTTTATTAAATTTATTATTTAACAATTTTTAGTTATATTAATAAAATATAAAAAATATAAAAAAAAATCAAAACAAAAATGACAATTTTTTAATCAATAATGATCTGTTTGAAATTATTTTTTTTCAATATTATTATCTTCATTATTATCTTCATTATTATCTTCGTTATCATCTTCGTTATCATCTTCGTTATCATCTTCGTTATCATCTTCATTATCA
>PQFF01000004.1:229926-293091 GCA_003547095.1 Diversispora epigaea
AAAGTGCCAATTATCCTTATATTCTTTTTATATCACAGAATATAGCATATCAATATCACGGAATATGCCGTAAATGCCAATGTCTTTATATTCTTTTTATATCTCAGATCATATAGAAAATTGCGAAAAAATTCAAAAATAAAGAATAAATTGAAAGATATATATAGAAATGCCACAAATACAATTATAGCTATATAGATAATTGCGAAAAGATTCGAAAATAAAGAATAAATTGAAAAGGATATATAAGCACCATGAAAAAGAGCAGTCAAAGCATCATAAAAAATTTTAAAACTAACAATTATTCAAATAAATTTTTAACTTTAAAAAAATGTCTAGAAATTTTAAATGCACATTTTGTGAAAATTATTATTCGACCCTTAATGGACTTTCCCAACATTTGAAAAGATGCAAACAAACTTTTTATTCTAGTACAGAAGAATCCAATGAAGAAGTTTCGGAAATAATTTCANGTGGCGGCAGTTTTCGTGGTGGTGGTTGTAGTTTTCGTGGTGGTGGCGGCAGTTTTCGTGGTGGTGGTTGTAGTTTTCGTGGGGGTGACAGTTTTCGTAATGGTGGCGATTCATCTTCGGATTCTTCTGATGTGTTATTAATTATTTCAGAATTAATCAATTTATTCTATAAAATTTTATTAGAAAATTTATTAATATTTTTTTAAAAACTTCATATAAAGAAAGATAATACTTTACTAAATTCTTCTCAAGTCACTCTTTTGTAATTTTTTCAGTTATTTTAACACAACGATTATCGGGGTTTAGATATATTTGCGCAATCGAGATTGCCCAAGCAACTTGAGTTTGCGAACAATCTTCGGGATCTTTCTATATTTTATCTATTATACAATCCATATGGATTGCTTTATCATCATCACACACCGGTCTAAAAAGAATTTTATAACACTCCGTCACTACGGGTAACATTTTCCACTCATATATTTCCTCTATTCGAGAACTGTCGATTGGTAGTAGTGATTTGAATACTTCGTATATAGCATTTTTTATTTTGCAACATAACGATCCCCTCAAATGGTAAAACTTCGCGATCACCTTTTAAAATATTTCAAATATTTTAATTAGTTGCAAAATCTAAGTGCTTTATTTATATATTTTAAAGAAACATTTTCTTACATCTTCTCTAAGATTTTTTTCGAAGTATGACATCCATTTTTTGCTCGTTAAACTTCTATCAAATTCAGGGTAATTGTTTTTAATATAATCTTTGGTAGCATGCCTCATCTCTTGTAGGGTCGGATAAATGTGACTCTTGGCTAAGTTTTTCGCAGCATTTTTTATTATTATCTATATTAAAAAAATTTTTAACTTTTGAATTATTTCAAAATCTGACGAATTTAGACAATAATTTCTTACTTCGTGGAAACCTACTTCATCGTCAGGTACGGGATTTTTCTTACATTCTTCTTGGTTTTTAATAATTAAATCCATTTTTTCTTCCATCTCACCCATTTTCTGAAACATTTTCTTAACTATTTTATATATATCTATAATGATATAAAATAATTATTATTTTTTGTTATAATTATTTTTTTAAATAAATTATATTTTTATTACCTTCGTTAGTCTTTATCGCCGTTTTTTCTAAAATTCTCGAAACAGCGGATACGCTAGAACTAGAAGCAGAAGCAGCAGGTACACTGGAATTGGAAGCAGAACTGAAAGCAGCGGGTATCCAGAAGAAATAATATTTCTTTTGCTAGAAAACAAGAATTTTGATTTATTCGACGACATTCTATAAAATTTTATATAAAATAATTCAATATATTGCGTATTTATGCGTATTTATTTCACATAATTACAAAAGTCCCTTTAATGCATTATACACATACGTTTTTAAAATATTTCGAAGAACAACAAAGAGTTACAAAAAAAAATTACAAAAAAATAATCGTTTTCAAATATTTTTTCAGAAAATGAAAACAAAAAAAAATAAAAATCTCGTAATGAAAGATAAGGAAAAGTGCAAATACAGAATAGGGTGGTACTTTTGACCCAATACTCCTTGTAAACATTTCACTATGATTCTTCATAATGCACATTTTTTTATCTACCAGAATAGTTTCTTTGAGTCAAGGAGTATTGGGTCAAGGGGTAATAAAGTAAAAATCTTTAAAAATTGCTTTATATATATAATAAAATTATCAAGTAACTTAATATAAATATAATAAAATGATAGGCTATGCCGTAAAAATTATCCAATACAATTTTGACAGAATTATATTATTAAATAAAGACAGCCGTGCTAGCCACATTTACATCACAGAACATGACATACCCCGATTTTTTCTTGTAATTAAAGACATAGCCGTGCTAGCCACATTTACATCACAGNTGCCAATGTCTTTATATTCTTTTTATATCTCAGATCATATAGAAAATTGCGAAAAAATTCAAAAATAAAGAATAAATTGAAAGATATATATAGAAATGCCACAAATACAATTATAGCTATATAGATAATTGCGAAAAGATTCGAAAATAAAGAATAAATTGAAAAGGATATATAAGCACCATGAAAAAGAGCAGTCAAAGCATCATAAAAAATTTTAAAACTAACAATTATTCAAATAAATTTTTAACTTTAAAAAAATGTCTAGAAATTTTAAATGCACATTTTGTGAAAATTATTATTTGACCCTTAATGGACTTTCCCAACATTTGAAAAGATGCAAACAAACTTTTTATTCTAGTACAGAAGAATCCAATGAAGAAGTTTCGGAAATAATTTCAGATATCAATGATATGTCCTTAGATAGTGAAGAATTTCAAAGTGTTCTGGAAGGCTTACCATCAAGTTCCAAAACAAGGGAAAATCCATCGCAAGATCTTATGAATTTGAAGAGTGTGAAGAGTATGATGGTGACATTTCATTAATATCACAGCCAAATATAATTCAAGATTCTGAAATGTTTGAAGAAATATTAAATTTCGAAGAACCTGAAAATCCTGAATTGATTGAAGAAGTGTTACAAAGTCAAAGCAATGAAGAACTCAGAAATTCTGAGTTTTTTGAAGAACATTTTCGAAGTATTGAAGAATCCGAAATTGAAGAACCCGAAATTGAAATTAATGAATTTCCAAATGAAGCTTATACTGATTTGATGACTCTTGTTACTAAACATAATCTAAATAATAAAGCTGGCAATGCAATTATAAAATTCTTTAATAAGCATTCCAATGTATCTGTTTCTCCCCTTCCCAAAAATATTGTTGTTGGTCGAAGATATATGGATAAAATGAATTCACGATTATTATACCATAAACATTCTATATTAAGTCATAACAATGTAGAATATTTTATTCATTATTGTCCAATTGTTAATTGTATTGAAAATCTTTTATCAAATCCGGAAATAACCAAACATTTTGCATATGATTACGAAGATTTGACAGTAATTTATTTATAAAATATTTATACAATAATTCTATATTGATACTAAACTATACTAAATTATTATTTCATAGTTCGAGGGGGAAAAATCATATGGAGAACAATTTACCGGAAACTGGTGGAAAAGTGTGAACGCCTCGATTCCATCAGTAGCAAAAGTTTTGTCAATCATCCTGTATTCAGATGCTACTACTATACCTGCCGCCCAAATTCAAAATCCAAATGCCGAAATCCCAAATGCCGAAATCCCAAATCCCAAATCCCAAATTATAATTAGTATTTTTTGCCGAAATCCCAAATGCCGAAATCCCAAATCCCAAATCCCAAATTATAATTAGTATTTTTTGCCGAAATCCCAAATCCCAAATCCCAAATACTAATAATTTGTGCATTTTGGTGTCCCAAATCCCAAATTATTTGGGATTTGGGCAACACGTATAGCTACTACTCTTGATACATTAGGAAAGAGTTCGTTACACACCATCTACATATCTCTCGGCAATATTCCGACATGGCGAAGAAATAAGGAAGATGCTAAACAATTATTGGGCTATCTTCCAATCATATCTGCTAAAGATGAAACTGAAAAAAAATCATCTGAATTTAAAATATTAGTTCGTAAAACTTTTTATAACTCAATTAAATTCTTATTGGAATCTCTATTTGAAAATGCAAGCATTGATTTAAAAATTGATGGCAAAAGAATCTGGTTTTATCCCAGAATTTCTACTGTAATCTGCGATTGGCTGGAAGCATGTACTTTTTCATTAACTTATAAATCATCAAATTCGAATTATCCTTGCCATTTTTGTTTAGTATCAAAAGACAATTTGGCTAATACTTGTTTAAGGAAAAATCAGGCAATGCTTCGTAACAAAGAAAATATGAAAAAATATTATGATNAGCCGTGCTAGCCACATTTACATCACAGAACATGCCATATCCCAATTTTTTTTTGTAATTTTTAATATCCTAAGAAAGGTAAAAAATAATTGTTCATTTATACTCTTTTTATATCACGGAATACAACATAAAATTACAAATTATCATATATATATATATTGTACCTCAGATCAACGTTATGCATCAATCTGAGGCATTGCATATATAACTTTATAGCTACATTTATATCACAGAACATTTCACAAATATAGAAAGTGCCAATTATCCTTATATTCTTTTTATATCACAGAATATAGCATATCAATATCACGGAATATGCCGTAAATGCCAATGTCTTTATATTCTTTTTATATCTCAGATCATATAGAAAATTGCGAAAAAATTCAAAAATAAAGAATAAATTGAAAGATATATATAGAAATGCCACAAATACAATTATAGCTATATAGATAATTGCGAAAAGATTCGAAAATAAAGAATAAATTGAAAAGGATATATAAGCACCATGAAAAAGAGCAGTCAAAGCATCATAAAAAATTTTAAAACTAACAATTATTCAAATAAATTTTTAACTTTAAAAAAATGTCTAGAAATTTTAAATGCACATTTTGTGAAAATTATTATTTGACCCTTAATGGACTTTCCCAACATTTGAAAAGATGCAAACAAACTTTTTATTCTAGTACAGAAGAATCCAATGAAGAAGTTTCGGAAATAATTTCAGATATCAATGATATGTCCTTAGATAGTGAAGAATTTCAAAGTGTTCTGGAAGGCTTACCATCAAGTTCCAAAACAAGGGAAAATCCATCGCAAGATCTTATGAATTTGAAGAGTGTGAAGAGTATGATGGTGACATTTCATTAATATCACAGCCAAATATAATTCAAGATTCTGAAATGTTTGAAGAAATATTAAATTTCGAAGAACCTGAAAATCCTGAATTGATTGAAGAAGTGTTACAAAGTCAAAGCAATGAAGAACTCAGAAATTCTGAGTTTTTTGAAGAACATTTTCGAAGTATTGAAGAATCCGAAATTGAAGAACCCGAAATTGAAATTAATGAATTTCCAAATGAAGCTTATACTGATTTGATGACTCTTGTTACTAAACATAATCTAAATAATAAAGCTGGCAATGCAATTATAAAATTCTTTAATAAGCATTCCAATGTATCTGTTTCTCCCCTTCCCAAAAATATTGTTGTTGGTCGAAGATATATGGATAAAATGAATTCACGATTATTATACCATAAACATTCTATATTAAGTCATAACAATGTAGAATATTTTATTCATTATTGTCCAATTGTTAATTGTATTGAAAATCTTTTATCAAATCCGGAAATAACCAAACATTTTGCATATGATTACGAAGATTTGACAGTAATTTATTTATAAAATATTTATACAATAATTCTATATTGATACTAAACTATACTAAATTATTATTTCATAGTTCGAGGGGGAAAAATCATATGGAGAACAATTTACCGGAAACTGGTGGAAAAGTGTGAACGCCTCGATTCCATCAGTAGCAAAAGTTTTGTCAATCATCCTGTATTCAGATGCTACTACTATACCTGCCGCCCAAATTCAAAATCCAAATGCCGAAATCCCAAATGCCGAAATCCCAAATCCCAAATCCCAAATTATAATTAGTATTTTTTGCCGAAATCCCAAATCCCAAATCCCAAATACTAATAATTTGTGCATTTTGGTGTCCCAAATCCCAAATTATTTGGGATTTGGGCAACACGTATAGCTACTACTCTTGATACATTAGGAAAGAGTTCGTTACACACCATCTACATATCTCTCGGCAATATTCCGACATGGCGAAGAAATAAGGAAGATGCTAAACAATTATTGGGCTATCTTCCAATCATATCTGCTAAAGATGAAACTGAAAAAAAATCATCTGAATTTAAAATATTAGTTCGTAAAACTTTTTATAACTCAATTAAATTCTTATTGGAATCTCTATTTGAAAATGCAAGCATTGATTTAAAAATTGATGGCAAAAGAATCTGGTTTTATCCCAGAATTTCTACTGTAATCTGCGATTGGCNTTGAAGAAATATTAAATTTCGAAGAACCTGAAAATCCTGAATTGATTGAAGAAGTGTTACAAAGTCAAAGCAATGAAGAACTCAGAAATTCTGAGTTTTTTGAAGAACATTTTCGAAGTATTGAAGAATCCGAAATTGAAGAACCCGAAATTGAAATTAATGAATTTCCAAATGAAGCTTATACTGATTTGATGACTCTTGTTACTAAACATAATCTAAATAATAAAGCTGGCAATGCAATTATAAAATTCTTTAATAAGCATTCCAATGTATCTGTTTCTCCCCTTCCCAAAAATATTGTTGTTGGTCGAAGATATATGGATAAAATGAATTCACGATTATTATACCATAAACATTCTATATTAAGTCATAACAATGTAGAATATTTTATTCATTATTGTCCAATTGTTAATTGTATTGAAAATCTTTTATCAAATCCGGAAATAACCAAACATTTTGCATATGATTACGAAGATTTGACAGTAATTTATTTATAAAATATTTATACAATAATTCTATATTGATACTAAACTATACTAAATTATTATTTCATAGTTCGAGGGGGAAAAATCATATGGAGAACAATTTACCGGAAACTGGTGGAAAAGTGTGAACGCCTCGATTCCATCAGTAGCAAAAGTTTTGTCAATCATCCTGTATTCAGATGCTACTACTATACCTGCCGCCCAAATTCAAAATCCAAATGCCGAAATCCCAAATGCCGAAATCCCAAATCCCAAATCCCAAATTATAATTAGTATTTTTTGCCGAAATCCCAAATCCCAAATCCCAAATACTAATAATTTGTGCATTTTGGTGTCCCAAATCCCAAATTATTTGGGATTTGGGCAACACGTATAGCTACTACTCTTGATACATTAGGAAAGAGTTCGTTACACACCATCTACATATCTCTCGGCAATATTCCGACATGGCGAAGAAATAAGGAAGATGCTAAACAATTATTGGGCTATCTTCCAATCATATCTGCTAAAGATGAAACTGAAAAAAAATCATCTGAATTTAAAATATTAGTTCGTAAAACTTTTTATAACTCAATTAAATTCTTATTGGAATCTCTATTTGAAAATGCAAGCATTGATTTAAAAATTGATGGCAAAAGAATCTGGTTTTATCCCAGAATTTCTACTGTAATCTGCGATTGGCTGGAAGCATGTACTTTTTCATTAACTTATAAATCATCAAATTCGAATTATCCTTGCCATTTTTGTTTAGTATCAAAAGACAATTTGGCTAATACTTGTTTAAGGAAAAATCAGGCAATGCTTCGTAACAAAGAAAATATGAAAAAATATTATGATAATGATACAACTAAAGAAGCTAGTTTAGAACCAGTTTATAATTATTTTTGGGATATTCCGTAAGTTTTCGTTTAAATTTAATCAATTTGTTTAACCAGTTTGCAATTATTTTTGGAATATTCCATAGGCTTTCATTTAATTAACCAGTTTACGATTATTTTTGGAATATTCCGTAAGCTTTCGTCTAACTTTTTATATTCTTGAGTATATTCTAACTATAATTTTTAATTTAGAGACTTAAACATTTATGATGCCACTGTTCCCGATAGAATGCATCACTTGGATTTAGGTTTATATCACTATCAAATAGAATTTACAAAAGAGTTATTGAGTAAATCTTTAATCGATAAATTCAACAGAAGAATTGTGGAAATTCCAAGACATCCGGGTTTAAAAATATTTGCGGGAGGGTTACAATCGATTGCCAGATTAACTGCTTTTGAATTTAGAGATTTAATGAAGGTGATGGTATTTGTAGTTGATAATTTACATAATAAAGATCTTTCGGAAGTCTACGTGAAATGGAATGAAATGTATTTATTGAGTAGGTTGGAAACATTTAAAGAAAGTGATCTGAAAATTTTTCAGGTAATTTATTCATGTATATCACATATTATATATATTATATATATATATATTAAAGTAATAATTAAACATATTTTAAAATTATACAGAAAGCAATCGATGATTGGGCCAATCTATTCATTAAATTATTTCGGAATATTTCTGGATTGAAATTTCCAAAGTTACATTCATGGAAGTATCACATTATTGATACAATTCGGAAATATGGAGCAATAAATAGATACACAACTGAGACATATGAAAGTTTACATAAAACTTATGTTAAAATACCATATCGTCTTAGTAATAAAAGAGATGTGGAAACACAAATAATGAAAATGATAAATAAATATAATTATATTCAAAATATTGTCATGCGCTATCTGTCGATGTAATTAGAAGGAATAGAATAATTATAGTGTCTTTATAATTTTATACTTAGAATTTAAACAATTAATTTTCAAGGGTTTCTCAAGATTTATAATTTTTAAGATAACAGGTGAGTTCTTTTGTTAGCAATTGGGGTTTTATCGCACTTTGTTAGTTTGTGACTTATACAAAATGCTAGTAATAATTTATAACAAGACTTAAGATTTAACGGGATAAATATATGTTTATTAAATAATGAATAAAAATAATGTAAGAAAAATAGAAAAGAAATATCGTTACAAGTATCACAAGACTCAAATTAATTCACTGATTAATTCCTTTTGTCTTTACTTGAATTTATACAAATAATAAAGGAAAATAAATTATAAAAGTGAAAACTAAAACTAACTCTGATTCGAATTCTAACTGACTAACTAATTCTTTGAGAGAAAAATATCCTATATTTATAATCATTAAAAATACTGAGTCACACTTCCTTCGTGTGATAAAGTATTCTTTAATTTTCTTTCGTGACAGGAGATGATTACCAGTGATATTCATCAGAGATGATCATTTTAGTGGTGATCATCTGAGGTAATCATCAGAGATATTCATCCTTTAATTTTTTAAAATGTAATACGGAAGAGATACTCATCTCTTAAATTTGTACTACTATTTACTATAAATGATAAACAATACAAATAATATATAATTGGAAATGCTAATTTAATAAAATAAAATAATAATAAATAATCTAAAAATAAAAATAAATTAAAAATTTGTGTCACAATATTATGTAACATTTAATAATTTTTATAATATTTTTTTTAGATTCGGCGCAGAGCAATAATTTTGCAAAAACAAATGGAAAAAAAATATAAAACCTCGGTCCCTTTAAATTATACTTCGAAGTTGTTTGACTTTAAATTTTCAGAAGCCTCTGAATTTTGTGAAAAACAAAAAAACAATTCGAATCTAAATGAAAAAATGAGAAAAGGTTTTACCCAATTTTTTAACCATTTGAAGCTCAATTTTTCGAAAATAATTTCTACTGACACCCAAATAAAGATATTTGGATCTGTTACATTGAATAACGGTACTTTTTTACATGCAACAAACAAATACTATGATAATCCATGGTTTAGCAATATAGCTGTAATTATGGATACTGACGAACTTTCCAACTATCAGTCAGATAGCGGAACTTGTTATGCACAGGTATATATTAGTAAAATATAAAATATAATTATTAAATAAAATAAAATGTAGATTTACTAAACTCAATTTATTTATTTAGACATTATTAGTAACACAAATAGTATTACCAAATAAATCATTGCATCTTGCACTTGTGCAATGGTATGATTTTAAGTCCCGGAATACTCCATTTGTTTATGGTTGTCCTTGGTTGGAGTTAGTAGAAAAGTACAATTTTATAGAAATAGAAGCGATCGAAGAAATAGTGCATATAGTTCCACAATTTGATAAAAAAAATGAATATTTTGTGAATAAATACATATTTTAAAATAATATTTGTATTATATAATTTATATATAAATAAAGTTTTCATGCAACATTTCATTTTCTTTATATCAAGGAAACTTTGCTTCAATAATTCTATCATTTTATTTTGCTTCAAAAAGTATTTGCATTTTTATTTGTGAAAATAATAGATAATACTGCTTTTTCTTAATATTGATATACAATACATTCCTTAAGATTGATATTGATAAACAAAGATAATACATTAATATTGATAGACAATACTTCGTAATATAATGAATATTTATAATTAATAAATAATAATACACATCCCTTAATATAAATATTGATAGACAATACTTCGTAATGTAATGAAAGACAATACATATTTAATTAATAAATAATAATACATATCCCTTAATATTGATAGACAATACTTCGTAATATAATAAAAGATAATACATATTAATATTTAATTAATAAATAATAATACAATACTTCGTAATATAATGAAGGATAATAACTTATTTAATGAATGTATGAATTACATTTAGAATAAAGTTTATGGATCATTGCATGTGGAAATATTCGATAATACTGCTTTACGTGTTAAAGGTCAAATTTTATTTTATAAATATATTAATAAAATTTAATATCATAAAATAAGGGGGATNATAATTATTATGCAATCCTTCGAAACGATTTATTAATTAAATAATACACATGCGTCATATATGTAAAGATGTAAGAAGATAATTATGAAGAGTTAACAAATACTTCGTAAGTTGATAGCAGAATACAATATATAAAGAATTGAAATTCTAGATGTTTTCTTCAGAAATTTCAAATATTACTTAGATAGTAATAGTTTTAGAAAAATAAAACCAAATTAAAAATTTTAAACATTACTTAAATACTTTTTAATAGTTTTAGAAAAAATCAAAAATGTCAGAACATCAAAAAGGATTACTTTCTTATTATCGAAAACAAAAGAATGACAATCAAAATTTTGCCAATCTTGTAACGGGGAAATCAAAATTTACCAAAAAAAGCTTTCGCAAATCATCAACTTCTGCTGCATCAACTTCAGCTGCCACTGCTGTAACAACAGATGTTACTCCAACAACAACACCAATAACACAACCAGTCGTATTAATAACAAGACCAACAACACCAATAAGACAAACAACACCAACAACACCACCAGATGTAGAAGAAGCAATAGCATCATTATCATCTCCTGCTAGAAAGAAACGAAGAACAACGACCGGAGTTGAAGAAATTGAAGAACATTCTGACGGTAATATTTCGAATTCTTTCGAAAATATTTTACAATATACAAATAATTTTAAAATTAATATTCTTTTATTTAGATGATGCTCCTCTCACTCATAAAGATGGTAAAGTTTTTCTAAGCAAATTTGAGAAATTAGAAAAAGAAATATCCGATATACGAAGAATGCTGGAAGCAAGTGAAATGGCCGCATCAGACTACATGCACCATAAAGATTTTATAAATGTAAGTATTTATTTATAAAGTTTTTGTTTAATCAAAATTTCACTCACAAAATATTTTAAAATAGGAACTTGTTCTGAAGATTGCTAATATAATAATAGAGAAGAATATATATCCTGATCGAAAATATTTAAAGAAAGCTGCTTCTAAATATGCAGAGACAGAATATCCGGAGTATTTCGGAGGATGGGAGGATAAACAATGGAGTTTTTACTTTGGAAAATATATTTATTCCAAGGTAAGTTTTTAGTTGATTCACATTTTCAATTATGATTAAATCTAACTGAAAATTTCGAAACCTAACAGTTGCTTGCGAAACATCGAAGCTTGAGAGGAACAATAGCTTCACAAGTACGTTNGTCGATATTTGCAGTATTCGGAGAACTTCAGCTACCTCCAATAAACACCAAATCTCCTCCAGGTGTTATTAAAGCTTGGAAAGAATCTCAACAGGTTAAAGAAGCCTATAAAAAATTGAGCGAACAAAGACAGGATAGCAGATTGACCTGGAGTGGTCGAATTATTCAAAAAACTTGGCCAAATATAAAAAAAATATCAAAAGAAAAACTAGCCTTTGCCATTTCAATCTGTCAATTTTTATTAAATCCAAAAAATGGGTCTATCAAAATAAATGACGAAGTTGTACGAAGACTGATGGAAAAAAATAAAGTGAGTAGAATATATCAATATCAAAAAAATTTGTATTTTTACGAAATACTTGAAATATTTATAATTATTTGTTATCTGTAGACCAAAATAGAAAGAGGCGAAAATTTTGAATTTGAAGAAGAAAGTTTTGATGAACAAACAGGTGAAGAAGAGGAGGAAGAAGATGGTTCACAAACGATATCTGAGACATCTGAAGGAGAAGACCAAAGAAAAAAAGAAAAAGGAAAAGAAAGAGAGAGAGTTGAAGAATTTTCAAGAGAAGGAACAGAAGAAGAAGTAATGTCAAAAGGTTTTAGTATTAGGAGTTAAAATAATTTTATTTTATAATGCAGTTCTGCGAAATACTCGATTATTTTAAATATTTTTATATCTTATATTTATATTTTATATTTTATATTTAAAGAATATTTTAATTCTATTAAATAAAAAAACAACAAAAAAAAGCGTATTTGGTACTTAAAAAATTTTGTAAATTACGTTGCGAAAAATGCCATAAAAAACGAAAAATATTTTCATAAAATTACACGTAATTTTTTTTACGATAGATATTTCCTGTGCAAAAACTTACGCAAAAATTTACGCAAAAACTTACGCAAAAATTTACGCAAAAAATTACGCAAAAATTTACGCAAAAATTTACAGAAATTTACGCAGCGAAAATTTACGCAAAAATTTACGCAAAAATTTATGCAAATTTTATATCTCATAATAATACGTATAAAATTACGAATATTTTTGCGGAATTTTTTCGAGGTGTCTAAAAATCCGTAATTTTACGGTAGATATTTTTTCGAAATTATTGTGCATCGAAATATTCCGTAAATATACACAATATTTCGAAAGAATATTCGTATAATTACAGAAAATTTTACGTTTTGTAAGAATTACGGAGATTTACACCTAATAAAACTTCCTGATGTGTCTGTTCTTTTTTTTTATAATAGAAGAATGTATACTATATCATAGCAAATTTTTAATTATAATAAACAAGTTCAATAGTTAAAAGAAATAGTTCTTTGATAATACTCCTTGTAATTCTTTATAAACTTATCGTTAATAATAAAATAATTGACCTTTAGTTCTTGTATAAACTTTCTTTGTAAATTTGTTCTTGATAAAACTACGTATTACTGCTTTTTGTTAAGTACAATAAATTCAGTAATATAAAAATTTCAGATAACTTTATTTCGTCATTCTAGTTTTTCCAATTATTTTGTACCATTAAGTGGAATGAAATATATTTTTATAAATTTTTAACATAATGTTTAATGTATACATGTCGTCAAAACTAATTTGACCTTGACTCAACTCTTAAAATTTTAATTTTTAATTGCGTCTGACTCAATTAATTACGTCAATCACTAATAAAAATCAAAATTTGCCTTGACTCAACTCCAATTTTTCTCAATTTTAATTGCGTCTGACTCAATTCAATAGTTTTGACGACATGTATAGTTTAATGAACAGAAGTTAAACTATTCATTTATTTAATGAATAAACTTGACCAGAAATTGTATTTAAAAAAAACTGGAAATATTTATTCTTAGAACAATTTTTATAAATTAAATAAATAAAAATCAAACCTTTTTATGCAAAAATAAAATGAAGTTAATTTTTAATTTTAATTTGTGTTAATAAACTAAATAAATTATTTATTATTTATTTATTTTTGGATTCTTTTTAAATTTTTATCATCAGTACCAGTAACTTCTGAGTCAGATTAATGAATTTTCAAATCACTTGGAAAATAAATTTTTATTTTCTTGATTTCTTTCCAAGATAACAAACTTCCAATATTTAGAAAGAGTAATTTTTAAAGTTTGAATATATGAGTAGAAGTTTTGATGCATAAAAAAATAAAACTAAACAATTATATTGATAAATATTATTTAATTATAATTTTAAATAACTTTCATAAAACATTATTTTCAGAACTTAAAAAAAATTTCCACTACTGTAGCTAATTAAATATTTAATAATGATACACCATTGAATTCTTGTGGCCATTGTATAATTTTTTAAAGGGCTTTTGACATTTATCACTAACACTTTATTGATTTCTATTATTTTATTTCTTTTTAAATATTAATTTATTATTTAGAACTAAAATATGTAAAAAACATATATCTTCAGGACCATTTTTGACAAATATAGATTGATGACTTCAGATGTCATTGTTCTAAAAATCAAATTTGACATGGTAAAAAATCAGCTACACAAATTTTAAAAATATCGGAGATGATCTGTTGACAACAAATATTAAAATTAGCCAAATAGTATTATCATCATTATTGTTGTTGTTGTTATTAGAATTATTATTATTCTTATATCTTCAATAGAATATGCTTATCAAGCTAAAATAAACTTTTAAACGTAATATCGAATACTTATCCTGAAAAGGCTTATAATACTATATTCGATACTAATTTAATATCTTCAATTCTTGTACAAAAAATATATGACATATTATTTTAAAAACAAAAATAGAAATTATAAATTAGATGATAATATTAAATTTCAATTATTATCATTATTGTCATATAAAATTCACTTATCAATCAGCGGAAATGTCACATCACTTGTAAATCACTAATTAGAAATTTTGTGTAACGCATGTTGGCGAAATTATGCTCTGAGTCAAGTCACATTACATAAAAGCTAACGACATTAAAAATTTATTTTTATACTTCCTATTAGTCCGTAGTATCATTTTTTTAAAAAAAAACCGTTCAACACTATTTTTTGAACAACTTTTATTAGAGCCGTTCTTGACCCTTTTTTAAACATAAATTTTAAGATTATTTTCGAAATAGCAAATATCTCTTTAATTCAAGTACCTAGAAACTTTCTTTATACCATATTAGTTATATAGGCATCCAAAAATTATTTTGTATATAGACGTTTCGCATAAAAAATGCAATTTTTCTTTTATATTTTATATATATATAAAATTTAAGTGAACAAAAGTTTAATAAAAAAGTAACCGTTATTATTTTTATTATATTTATTATTCAAATATGATAATATATTAATACTTTAATTATTTATTGTACGATTTCAATTGAACTTATTATTTAGTATTTTTTTTATTACGATAACTCCACCAAGCATATATTTTTTTCTTATTCCAATCACTTCCAAGCTGTTGNCTATTTTTTGAACAACTTTTATTAGAGCCGTTCTTGACCCTTTTTTAAACATAAATTTTAAGATTATTTTCGAAATAGCAAATATCTCTTTAATTCAAGTACCTAGAAACTTTCTTTATACCATATTAGTTATATAGGCATCCAAAAATTATTTTGTATATAGACGTTTCGCATAAAAAATGCAATTTTTCTTTTATATTTTATATATATATAAAATTTAAGTGAACAAAAGTTTAATAAAAAAGTAACCGTTATTATTTTTATTATATTTATTATTCAAATATGATAATATATTAATACTTTAATTATTTATTGTACGATTTCAATTGAACTTATTATTTAGTATTTTTTTTATTACGATAACTCCACCAAGCATATATTTTTTTCTTATTCCAATCACTTCCAAGCTGTTGGATATATTTTCATATTCATAATCGGGAATTTTATCATTATAAACCAGTAAACTTGATAAAATTTGTTCTTCGTATGATGTTGCTCTTCGTTTTTTTAGAACATTATTATTTTCTACGGTATGTTGTACTACTTTTTTCTTCTTAGTTTTTGATGCTTCCTTATATTCTTGATGTCTTGTTCTTTTTACTCCAATTGCTCGTCTTCCTGTAGTATTACGCTTTTCTATTTTTAATACTTCTTGTAAATATACTTTTTGAATACGCTCCAAACCATTAGGATAACATGCAATAAGTTTTTCACAACCTTCTTTATTTAATTCGGGAGGAATATGTTCCTTGAAAATTGAATGTTCTAACGGATTCTCCATATCAAAAATAATAAGTAAATTATCTACTAACTTCCACAAAGCTTCATTTCGTGAATTAATTGCTCGTTGGCTATGAGATATAGATGTATCTTCCAAATATTCACTAAGTAATAAATCAATTCGTTCTCTTTCAGATTGTGCTGCTTTAATATTTCTTTTAAGAGTTTCTTCATTGATTATATTACCTGTAATATTTTGTTTTATAAAACGAACTCCAAAAGTTTCTAATGCTTCATCAAATGCGAAGCAAATATGAGATGAATTTTTATTATTATTATTAGTAGAAAGTTTGAATGCACCAACTTCTTGTAATGTTTGATTAAGTTTGGGATATTTTGCTAATGTTGAGAGATAATGTGCAATTGATGTAGTATAATTATTTTTTCCTGCACTAGCAAAAAGTGGAGCAGCTGCTGACAAACAATTACGTTGCAAATCATGATTTNCATTTCTTATTCCAATTCGGTGGGTCTTCCAAATTCCTGCCCATTGAAAATAAAAAAACCACACTTTTAAAATTATATTTTTATCATTTTTACCATCCATTATTGAATGTAATGACATTTCTTTTTTTTTAATATAAATATTAATTGAGAGTCCAACTGCTGTCCATATTAAATCTAATACTCTGGAAGTTGAACGATAATCTACATTTGCTTCTAATTTATCAAGAAAACGTACCCCCAACTCACGTGCAAAATTTAATATACCATAACTAGAAAATAAAACTAGTAAGACCGAACAAAAATCTTTTGAAGTATGCCACGCACCTAATAATGGTCGCAATTTAGGCCATTTCTCAGCATATTTTGTTAATCTATGAAATAATGCTTGGTCCCCAACAATATCAAGAAAAACATCATCATTTAATTCAAAATCAGATTTATACATCATTGCTGCTTCGAAGATTGTATCATCAGAATTGGGATTATTTCCTGGTTCTAAAATTATAACATTTGGAAAAAATCCATGACATCCGGATTCAAATTTGAAAATTGTTTTTTCTTTAAAGTTTCAGCATCAAAATCTTGATTATAAATCAAGTTACCATCTATAATTTGAAAATTTAATAAATTTTCTATAATTGATTGTAAAGTATCTAATGCTATTTGTGTAATTAAATTCATTCCAAATAATTGTGTATCTTCATTTATTTGTACTACTTCCGGAAATAAATCATTATTAGATACAATTTCCCATTGAAATGCCATTCGTAGAGTTGCATGTGATGTTTCTCTTGTAACATCATAAATATTTCCGAAAGAAAAACTTTTTGTTTTGAAATCTATATTATCAATAATTGCAAGATTCCAAATTTTTTTATTTTTTCTTAAACGTAATGATGGAATTATATTGTCCATACGTTCTTTTTCCTTATTTCGTTCATGTCTTTCTGTATGTGCAATAACATAACAAGTGTTTAAAAAACGATGTAATGAGGTTATTAATTTAGGTTTCCGTCCCAAACTAGTTAAAACTATTGGTAACCATATATTATATGAAGGAAAAGCGATATTGATAAAAATTGATGCTAAAAAGGTAACTATTTTAATAATTTTTAATGTAGAAATTGATTTGAAATTTTTTTTACGATGTTTTCTTTGATAATTACAAATTGAATTTTTTTTTTCTTNTAATTCAGTTATAAATCCATTTAAAAATAAAATTAAAAATTTTGGAAATGCTTCGTAATATTTTTGAATTGTACTAGGAAATTCTAGATCACTTTTTTTATTTTTTATTTCATTACGTGAATACCATAATTTTTGACCAAATAACTTTCCAAGGTTTTCAGGATTATCTATTTCTTGTTGAATTTGAAAACTTTTATTTTTTTTATATTTGAATGTATCCATAAAAAGCATATTGATTATAAATAAACTTAATTCAACCTTTTCATTCTTATTTTGTACAGAAGTGACAGAAATCTTATTTGAATAATTATAAAAATTATTATTATTTTCAGAAGGTGCAGATGGAACATATTCTTTAATTGCATCAATAACTGAAGTTAAAATTAAATTTTTTATACACTCATCTGCTTCTTTTGAAATTTGTAATAACCATTTAGCAACTATTTCCAATCCGTATGATGCATCATTTTTGTGTAATCCTTCTTGTATACAATTTGAAAATTTTCGTCCTNTTCCACGACGCTCATGTATATGTCCACCATTTTTTTGATAACATTCAAGACATAAATATCTAGGTCTTTTAATTTCATCTGATATTTGATAACACAAAGGTAAAAATTCTTTTAATGAATTACATGAAAATTGACCATTACAAGGTACAAAAAGACTGCGTCCATTAAAAACCCATGAATGATTTATACATCCATTACCACGACTATAAAAAGTAAAATATTTCCCACACCCAATACAACGACCTTTTTGAATTAAAGCAGCTTCAGGACATTTTTTTTGTTTATCATTTTTACTATGTAATTGATTTTGATCATATAAAAAATGAGAATAACATACGCCTAGTTGCAAATAATTTTTATTAATTGCATTAACCATATTCCTATCTATTTGCCACGATCCAAATAAATTTCTTAATCGTCTTAATTTATCTGTTGAACCACATGCTTGAATTTTGCCCTCTATATAATCAACAATTACACATGGTGTTTGTTTTTCGTGAGACGTATCGACTTCGGGAATAATTTCAATTTCATCTTGTATAATTTCACTTTCATTATTAATTTCCAATTGATCTTCTTCATTAAATTCATTCTCATATTCAGAATAAGAAAAATCATCATTAGAATCATCATTATTATCTATATTTATTAAACGTTCATATAATTCTTTATTATATTTAAATAGTGGCTTGTCATCTTCGGAATTATAGTTGGAATTATCAAGTTCTTCAGAATTAGTTTCGTCTATAACAGTTTTAAATAATTAATTCTTTATTTAATAATTAATAAATAAATAAAAATAAATTTATTACATGAAAACGAAGTGTTTGAATCTTGTTGAAAGAAGTTATTAGAACCGAAGGAAACAAAATTTTCGAAACTTTGGTTGTTAACTTGTTCTGTCATTCGAATGTCTAATACTGTTTTATTGAAACAGTATTATTATTTTATTTTTTGATTATACTAAACTATACAAAAAAAACTCTCTTCGAACTATAAACAATTGTTTTTATATAAAAATTACATTTTGTATATTCATAGTGTTTTTGATAAAAAGTTATATGTTTGGATAAAAAATTTACCGGAAGGGGGGAAGTTGTTACAATTTTGAATTTTTTCATATGAAATTGGGATCTGCAGGGGGTTACACAACACTAATTATAACAAGTCATCAAAAAAAATGTGACATTTCCGCTGATTGTTATATAAAAATAGAAATTAAAAATAAATTCTTTTCATGTATTATTCTTAACACTTAATCATCTTTTAACTTTACTATTCGTTAATCCTGATGCTACAAATTTTTTATAGAAAAATTATAATAGTAAATTAACTGTTAAAGATAAATATATAGTTGATAATTACCTTTTTACTTTTTGATTATTTACAGTGGCGATCATTTGTAATGCAACACGATTTTGATTTAATAAAATTATTTTTTTTTAGTACAAATTCGATAATATTTTATTTTTTATTTTTTATTTTTATTTGTCAATGGTTACAGTTTCAAATAAAAAAAATTAAAATAAAAAATAAAAAAAAATTTTTCTAAAATTTAATTTTTTTTTCAGAAAGTACTGTTGCATTTCTTATTTTCTTTTCTAACACAATTCACTTAACCCAGTAAATCAAATTAATATATATTGCTTTTTTTTTTGTTTATACTAGATTGAATATGAAACACACTACCATCTTGTATATTCTCCCCAAGCCTTAATAATATCATGAATTCTTTCTGGCATAGAGTGGATCAAATTGGTACAAGTATCAACGTCAATCTCTTGCCAAACCTGTTGAATTTTGATCCACAAGTCCTCCTTACCCAAAATTTGTTCAGGAAGATGACGAAGATGACGATCTATTTTATTCCATAAATGTTCTATGGGATTAAGATCTGGAGATTGGGTGGGCCAATCCAAAACCTTTATTTTGTTACTTTGAAGCCATCGTTTTGTTGAATTTGCTGTATGTTTAGGATCTCCATCCTGTTGAAAAATTATATCTTTGATAGCAAATCCTTGAACTTTGATAGTATTTAAGAGATCCTCACAAAGTATTTGTTGATATAATTCGGCATTCATCATTCCATTGATTTTACAAAAGCTATCTCACTGGTCGAAAATTTATAAAACCTACACCTATCGGATACCAGATAGGTGTAGGTTTTATAAATTTTCGACCAGTGTCTACCCCAGTATCACCAACAGATTTTTCACCCCCACGTGATATTTCTAATTTTGCCGAATTTAATTGGACCATAAGTTGGCGAGTGATCAGAAATATTTCACGTGTTGTCTCTACGGGGTGATGAATGTTGGGTGACGAATATGTTTTCCACATGTAAAAAAATTCTAAGTTCCTAGGATATTTAATAAAAATTGATATTCGAAGGGTGTGACACATGGTGATAAATACACTACCCCTGATAAACCTAACCCTAACCCCTGCGTAGGGGGTGAAAATCTGTTGGTGATACTGGGGTAGATTACAAAAGCTACCAACACCACATGACGTAAAGCATCCCCATATCATCACAGATCCACCTCCAAATTTCACAGTAGGCTTAATATGAAAACAATTTAATGGTTCCTCAGGGCGCTTCCAATAATATTGTTTCCCATCAGATCCAAAAACTTTAAATTTTGATTCATCAGACCATATTACCTTTGACCAATCATTTATTGTCCAATTTTCATATTTTCACGCAAAATCTAGACGACGTTTTTGGTGTTTTTTACTCAAATAAGGTTTTTTTCTTTTAACTCTTGATACTAACCCATCATTTCGAAGTATACGTCAAATAGTAGGTGCTGAAATATTAATATTTTCTTGTTCTTGTAGATGGTTTTGGACTTTAACAGCAGAAGAACACCGGCGAGAGGTAATGAGATTTATGATTTTTGTTTGAGTTGGTTTATTTGTGATAAGTGGGCGACCTGACTTTGGCAAGTTTTCAACAGAGTGGTTTTCAAGCCATCTTTTTTTAATTCGAGAAACCGTAGATGGATTTATATGCCGTGCTCTTGATATTTCCCTTGTTGTGTATTCTTTTTGTAATGAAAGAAGAATTTGGATTCTTTCTTTAGGGGTTGTATGCACTTTTGTGTTGTAACTTGTTTACTAAGGAGTTGCAACATGGTACAAAAACAAAATAAACAATAAAATTTACTTTTTATGTGATATTTATGTAACACAATAATCACCATCTGGTTCTTGTCAAAAACGATCAAAAGTAACGCAACACGTGTTTCGTATTACTTGACTAATTATTTCGGAACTGGTAGTAATAGTAATTATTAAAATTTCACTATTATAAACTGACACTATTAACAGATAATAAAACAAAACAAAAAAAAAGAACATCTCCAGGATTGTTCGAAACAGTTCGATTGAACGAAATTTTTTTTTTGTTGCATTACAAATGATCGCCACTGTAAGTAAAAATACTGAAAATTATTTATTCACCATGTTTAATGATTTCTATGATAAAATAACTTGATTATCGATTGATTCTTATTTGTGTTGTCACCAATATTTTTTTGTTCAGATAATTTTATTCTCATTTATAACTTGATGATTTATTAAAACTTTATTTTTTTTGAAGTACTATCGATATTAAAAAAAAAGATCACTAACATGCATCAATTCAGGAATATTTAATTAAGGCGCACAAGATTTTTTCTCTTTCTTTTTTAATAATAACTAGAATTTCGATCTAAATAATTATGAATTTAAATAATACTCACTCCCTGTGATTCAATTGCATGATAATTAATTAAAGAAGCATTATTAGATATTAAATTAGCTTGAAATTTCGATCTAAATAATTATGAATTTAAATAATGCTCACTCCCTGTGATTCAATTGCATGATAATCAATTAAGAAGTATTATTTTATATTAAATTCTCTTGAAATTTCAATCGAAATAATTAGGAATTTAAATAATACTCACCTACTGTGATTCAATTGCATGATAAAAAATTAACGAAGTATTATTAGATATTAAATTAGCTTGAAATTTCGATTTAAATTATGAATTTAAAAACTCACAATCTGTAATATGATAATTAATTAAAGAAGTATTATTAGATATTAAATTAGCTTGAAATTTCAATCCAAATAATTATGAATTTAAATAATACTCACTCCCTGTGATTCAATTGCATGATAATCAATTAAAGAAGTATTATTTTATATTAAACAAGAGTTATGCGACTTTTCCACCAGCAAACAATTTATTAATTATTCCGAGCGCTTATATCACGTCACGAAATAGAATTTTTGTCCTTTTTTATATTTATCAATTGATACTGCTATTCCAAGATAACTATTAATTGGAATAGATGTAATTAAATAATTTAATGTTGATTTTAATTTTATTAATTAATAAACTTAAGCTATAAAATAATAAAGTATCTCTAAAAAATTGCATAAATTTTTTAGACTGTTTATTTCATATTCAACTTAACAAAATAATAAATATTTCAGCGAAACACATTACTCAACATTAAACATAGCTCAACGTGCAGGTACTATGCCAAAATATATTTTTCAATTTGGTATTAGAATTTGAAATATTCTTTTATATCAAATTGAACTCCATATTCTTCAATAACTTTATCATTTAATTTAAACAGACGAAGTTCCCCACGTTTTACAATAATCTTTTTGTTTTCTACTCCTTTACAACACCACCCTTCAAAAAATTATCAAAAACTACTAGCACTAAATATATTTATAAACCATTATAATTTCAATATTTTCAAGTGATTCTGGTATATTCTCGGCCATTTGACATTCTTAATTCATTAAAATTATTATTAATTTCTTTTACTTGTTCAGGATTTATATTATGTAAAGATAATTCAGTAATCTTCGTACTCAAAATTGCCGAAAATATATCAAATCCGATTGTGGGATATAAATCTAGACAAATATTTCTTAAATTTGTATTGGCATTTTCGAAAATTTTTATAATAAATTTTGAGGATACTTTTGATCAGAATATCTCGAATGAAAATAGAAAACTACTTAATTAAATGATGAAGCTAAGGATAAACAATCCGAATTATATAATCCATAACAATCTTTAATGTAAAATTTTTGAAGTGAAGTAAATCGACCAATTTTTGATGATTTCTCCTTAACAGATCTAAATTTACTAATCTTAAACGAAGACTCTTTAATGTTTCTTTTTGATTAACGATCCAAAATAATAGCAATTTATAAATAATTAAATATGGATTTAAATTAACTTGGACTGAATCCAAATTATTATTTTTTACATTTCAAAGAATTATTGAAAATTGCGAATCGTAAACTAAATTTTTAACTTTTATTATAAAATTTATTAGGGCGATGCTAATTGTAAATATTGACTAGGAAATGGTAAAACCATGCAAGTCCGGAGCGTAAGCAATTTATATTATAATATTGTGACATGTGATTGTTATCTAGCAATCATTATCTAAAATCGGACAGACACCCCGTGCATATTTACGTTTTTGATATTTTTAAATCAAAGTATCAAAAACAAAACTTTGGTATCACTTTACTTGTCCATTATAGTGTCCTACGCTACGCTCCGGACAAATAAATCCCATGGCAAGGCCTGATGGTTAAATATATATATATATATCATAAGCGAAAAAAAAAAGAAAACTATCCCGGAACCTGTTTTATCGTATTAATTGTCAGCTAAATATTGTGATGTTTTAATTACAATGAAATATAATATTAAATAATGAGATTATATTATCTAATTGTACAGTTTGGAATTTGTTTTTTAATAACCTTAAATACTTCATAATCTACAATAGAAAATAANCCAAATTATTATTTTTTACATTTCAAAGAATTATTGAAAATTGCGAATCGTAAACTAAATTTTTAACTTTTATTATAAAATTTATTAGGGCGATGCTAATTGTAAATATTGACTAGGAAATGGTAAAACCATGCAAGTCCGGAGCGTAAGCAATTTATATTATAATATTGTGACATGTGATTGTTATCTAGCAATCATTATCTAAAATCGGACAGACACCCCGTGCATATTTACGTTTTTGATATTTTTAAATCAAAGTATCAAAAACAAAACTTTGGTATCACTTTACTTGTCCATTATAGTGTCCTACGCTACGCTCCGGACAAATAAATCCCATGGCAAGGCCTGATGGTTAAATATATATATATATATCATAAGCGAAAAAAAAAAGAAAACTATCCCGGAACCTGTTTTATCGTATTAATTGTCAGCTAAATATTGTGATGTTTTAATTACAATGAAATATAATATTAAATAATGAGATTATATTATCTAATTGTACAGTTTGGAATTTGTTTTTTAATAACCTTAAATACTTCATAATCTACAATAGAAAATAATTCATTAGATATTCTAATAGGTTTTTCATAAAAGCTGTACAGACCAAAAATTGAAAGATTCAAAGCATCACATTGACACTGTTTATCTGATTTAATCATAAATTCACGACGACCAAAAAGTGGACCATACATATTCTGCTCATTATGATAGTGTAAAGCTCCGCTACTTCTAATAACTCGGCTGAGAATTGAATTTTTAATATTCCCATTTTTTAATGAAAAAATGAAACTATCATTTGTTTCCATTTCACCTGTTCTTGAATTATCCCAAGCTAAGGGATTATAACCACCAACTATTTCATCATTTCCTGCAACCTATGCAACCACAATTGTGCCAGCATGCCCGTGACACATGTTCCAAAATGTCTTGGGATGAAAATCATCTCTACTTCCTCGAAGAATTAATTGAAATTCGTAAGGAATATCTGCTAAAGAATAAATAGTTGATTTTCGGTCAATCCAAGATGAAAGTTCTGCAGTATGTTTTTCATTGATTATAGTTGAGAAAGTTTCATTTACTCGTGATGACAATTCAGAAGTTGAAATGGTTCTTGAAGGAAATTCGTTATTGGAAATGTTTCTCGCCGGTAAAATAAGGGAGATAACGGCCTTATTTGGGGATATAGAATGCAGAATTATGTCATCCCAAAGCTGTTTTTCAAGGATTTTTTTATATGGCTTTATTTTCTCCAAAATAACGTCACCGGGAATATGAAAATATCGGATAAGTGGTAAACATTGGTGCAGAGTCATTTTCAAAGCCTTGAAATTTTCTTTAGACCATTCTTTCGGATCAGTAGGTAAAGTGGGATTTTGTGCGATTCCCCATTTTATAACGTAATCCCAAATTTTAATTTCTTCGACGTTTAATTCATCTCTTTTCAAAATAGAAATCAAAGCTGTTTCTTGAAGCGAAGTGAAATCTTCTGATTCAAAGATCAAATTCGGATGTTTTACAATAATGTTATTATAAAATTTTTTCAAATCTTTAAATTCATTACTTTTAAAAATTGAATGATAAACAAAGGAGAAATGAGCTCTTAACCAAGGAGCTTTAGATTCGATAAGGTAACGTTCCAATTTTCTTGATAGTTCTTTAAGTTTCAATTCATTAGCATTGAACATTAATTTGCAAATTGTTTTGGTATCTGTATTTTCAATATTGATATTTCCACTATAAATATATCTAAATAATAAAAGTTTTTATTTTATTAGTTTCGACTACCTATAATTTAATATTCGAAGTAATAAATAATTATTTTAACTTACTTAAGAATAATTTCAAATATTTGGGCAGAAGCAAGTTGATTAATAATAGTTTTAATATTATTTTTATTAGCAGTAACGTTCTCCAATTGTTTATCAAAGTATGGTGAACGATAACGTAAGACAACTGAATGTGCAGTAAAAGATTTCTTATTTTCTTCTTTACCAATTTCGAAGATAACATTATATTCTTTTTTGTCATTAAGAAGTTCTGAAAAATCTTGAGATAATTTATCAAGAAATTTAAATGCCATTTTTTTCGTTATTTTAAAACTTGAAAACTGCACAATAGGCGTACTATTTCTTGTACAATTTATTGACAAATCTGCATCATTCTTATAAGGTAATATTATTAAATAGTGATTTTGTCAAACATAACACTGCACGATATTCTATCCCAAATTGCCTAAAGATTTTTTTTAAAATAATTTTTTGACCTAACAAGGGTTCAGGGTCAGGGGCTTGAATTTCTTTGTTATTAATTATAAAATTCTGCGCTATTTTATACACCCGAGATCTTTTATAAGCAAATTACAGTAAGGAATAAGTATGCTATAATAAAAATTCCTTTCTTAGAAAGAAAACATGAATTTTGTTAACCCAATAAATAGATCATGATGAATAAATTATGTATATACCTTATTTCATCCATTTTTCTTAATGTATTAAAAAACAAAACAGAACATCTTACCTGAAGGTACTTATTTTATTCATTCCAAATATTCATTGTTTTTATTGCAAGTATTATTACAAAAAAAAATAAAATAAAATGTATGTGCTACATCCTACACATGATAATATTTCTATTACCGGGATTTTGTATTAAATTTTGATAAACGTTTTAATTTCTTGAATAAAGTTACTGCATAAAATTTCGAAAGTTTGCGTAGCAGTTTGTAAAGATACTTTTACTCCATTTGCTCATGTACCTTCAGATCGCACCAGTGTGTATAGTTGTTCGAGTTTATTAAGTTTATTTGTATTAGTCTCTGCTGCGTTTAGGCAAGCGACATACTGCTTGATCCTAACAGTGGAAAGAATCATCGAATTAGTGAGACTGATTTGTTCTGTGTCAACCGCGACACTATACTGAGTTTTTTATATATCAATCATTATTTTTTATCCGAAATTATCTATTATTTTAATATAAAGAGGTGAATTCATTTTCTTTCCTTGTGTATTTATATATATTGTATTATGACAATCACCACATATAAAACATAACATGCATATTAAGTTATTTCGTTTTATTTTTTATTTTTTATTTATTTATCAATATTTCAAATGTCTCAGAAAAACAAATAATTACAATATTGCTATTAATAAAGCTAGTAGAACAAAACATGATGAGAATATTCCATTTATCATTATTCAAAATTTGAAAATGTAAAATTAATTAATAAAAATGTTAAAAATTTTTATAATGCTCACTAAAAAAATAGTTTCTCGGAAAAAAAAAACAGTAGTCGAAGCAGTAGCTCTTAAATATATTTCTTTGAATAATTTTATAAATGGAGTTAACTGTTAAATACTACTACAATTATATTTAATATTTTTTTTTGCTATTTATTTAAAAGACATCGAAAATTGGAAATTAATGATAACGTTCTTAATGTATAATAATATGACTTTTTACAATACTTTATAATTTACAAAATGATTGTGGGAAAATCCACCTCGAGTTCCATGTAAGGTTAATTCAAATTTATATTTGTTAAAGTCAGATACTGATTTATACCTTCCCACAGTTATTTGTCGAGAATTTTTATATATGGTTCAATTTTATCCAAGACTTCGATACCCGAAAGATGAAAATAACGAATATGTAGTAAGCATTGTTGCAGAGTAGTTTCTTGGGTAAATAAATTTTCCGTCCATTTATCGAGATTTGTAGGAAGAATAGAACTCTGAGCAATTCCCCACTTGATGATATAGTCCCAAATTTTAATTTTTTCGATTTGCAAATTATTTCGTTTCAAGAGAAGTGAAGATAAATAAAAGAATTTTCTAATTTCTCAACATTAAATCATAAATAAATTTAGATACGATTTCTTCATAGATAGACATATCTAAAAATATAAAAAATAACAAATGATATAATATTTATATCATTTTGATGATGAAGAATAGCATTAAAAATTTGAGCAGAAATTCTTGACTTGATAATCATTTTAATATTTTTTTCATTTGACAAAATATTTTCTAATTCTCTTCGCGATCGGAATTTCAATATGTTGGAATGTATCGTAAACGATTCTTCCTTATTTTCGACTTCAATGATTACATTATAATCATCTTTATCATTAAGAAGTTCAATAAGATTTTGAGATAACTCGTCAAAGAATTTTAAAGACTTTTTTTTTGTAAATTTTGTAAAAAAATTTATACGATTATTGTTGGACAAACATCATTAGAAATTGGTAATTGGGCGTAAAATTAAGAAAAGAGAAGTAGAGTGAAGTTGTGAGAAGTTTGAGTGAAGTTGATTGAAGTTGATTGAGGTTAAGTGAAATTGTAGAAAAGACTTTCTTCTGGTAAAATTATCCAATATTAGCAAAATTATTTGTATAATTGGAAGATGATAATGAAATAAGGCTTGGGTTTATTAACAGAAATTGTGGAATTTGGGAAGTCTATTTAAGATAACATTTCTTTTAAATATTTTTGTTTTCATTTTTTTTAATTAGTNAGAATAGCATTAAAAATTTGAGCAGAAATTCTTGACTTGATAATCATTTTAATATTTTTTTCATTTGACAAAATATTTTCTAATTCTCTTCGCGATCGGAATTTCAATATGTTGGAATGTATCGTAAACGATTCTTCCTTATTTTCGACTTCAATGATTACATTATAATCATCTTTATCATTAAGAAGTTCAATAAGATTTTGAGATAACTCGTCAAAGAATTTTAAAGACTTTTTTTTTGTAAATTTTGTAAAAAAATTTATACGATTATTGTTGGACAAACATCATTAGAAATTGGTAATTGGGCGTAAAATTAAGAAAAGAGAAGTAGAGTGAAGTTGTGAGAAGTTTGAGTGAAGTTGATTGAAGTTGATTGAGGTTAAGTGAAATTGTAGAAAAGACTTTCTTCTGGTAAAATTATCCAATATTAGCAAAATTATTTGTATAATTGGAAGATGATAATGAAATAAGGCTTGGGTTTATTAACAGAAATTGTGGAATTTGGGAAGTCTATTTAAGATAACATTTCTTTTAAATATTTTTGTTTTCATTTTTTTTAATTAGTTGCTGTACATGTTTTTGTTTCATATTGTAAACATTTGCATTTGTCATTATTGTATAAAGAAATTGATATGTATATAAAACTTAATTAATGTTTATATTTTTGTTAATATTGTTAACGATGCAAAAGTTGGATTTTAGTTAATATTAAAGAAGCAAAAGTTTTAATTTTTGTTAAAATTAAACGAAGCAAAGATTTTAATTTTAATATACAATATATGATATTTATAGTAATTCAACACATAATTTAAAATTTGAATTTCAAACACTGGCAAAATAATTCAATCTCTAGTTTAATATACAAAAAGGTTAAAATGAATTAAAATAAAAATTTATATTTCAAAGGAATTTATACATTTATTTATTTTTTCTCTCTATAAAAATACATAAATTACTTCTGATTAACAATATTATGAATGTAATTCCAATTGTAAGTAATATAATACCTATAAATTTAAAGTTGTCATTTTATTCAGAAGAAAAGACTATTTATTTGTAACTGCATTTTTTATTGATTTTATTTTATACAAGATTTCAATTTGGAGATTAATTTATATTAGTCATTAAATTACTCTGGATATTTGTATTTAATTAATTAATTATTTATTTATTTAATATTGTGATCAGAAAAACCACTCTGGAAGCATTATTATAAATAAGATCTTGATATGACCGAGGAAGCGATATAATTCGTGGATTAAAAACCCCAGGATCAACCTTAATTAATGGGAGACAACTTTACACTTCTTAAAACCGAATAGAAGATTGTTGCCATTTTATGTATTTTATTTATTTTGTAAGCTTCTTGGTGATGCAATATATTCTAGTCTGGTGTATTCTTTAATAATTAATATGTTTAAATGCTTTTTGATGATTATTCCAACTGCAGTATCTACTTCTTCAAACATTTGTACATTTGAATTTAATAGACCATTTGGAAGCATTATTCATTGTATCTTGCATACAAGTAACTTTCATGGTTACGAGAAATAAATGCAGCTTATCAGGAAAATGATATAATTAGAATATGACAAGTCTGAAATCCTGTCCCACAAATATTCATTTGTTGTTAATTTTAAGGCCGACGACCGACAAAGAAATTTCATATAGAACCACTAATATTATATTTTAAATTAATATTTATTCTTTACCTAATTTGTAAAAATATCATTTTATATTTTCAGTTAATTAAAAGTCTTCCTTCGACAAGAATCACATCCAATAGTGATTCTTAAAAAGATGGAGGACCTTATAATAATTTATAATAATTTATAAATTTATAACAATAATTTATAATTATTCATAATAACATTAAGTTATATAAATAATACAATATATAATATAATGATAGTAGTCGATTCAATTAATTAATTAATTCCCAATTTGTCTTTTACTTTACCTATCTCATAATGAATTCTTAATGAATTCTTCCTTTCATCCTTAACGATTGATGCTTAGAGTTATAACTCTGTTTAAATATAATTATTTTTCCAAAAGTGTTTAGCATTGTTTCATGGGTTAAAAATTCTGGTTCACTATTATTATTAAATATTATTGTTATTAAATATTTAATAATCATTATTATGTAAGTTACTAAGGTAAGATTTATATTATTGCTTAGATCATTGTAAAAAAAAAATTAGAATAATGATAATAATACTGATAATTTTAACTGATGAACTGAAAATTTAATATATTTAATATATTATATTTATTTATTTATAACTCACCTTACAAAATTGTTGATTTCATATCTTCGGCATCTGAGCTAAAAATATATGTATAAAATAAGTTATAATTATAATAATGTTTATTATTATCATCATTCATCATTATTGATTCAAAATTGTTGTCTTTAGTTATACTACTTACCAAGTGACAGATAAGATAAATTAATATACTGGCAAGAAATACAGTCATTAACAGGATTGAATGAATTAATAAATAATTAAAAAATTAAATTAAATAAAATAAATAATGATATGATATTAAAAAAATAAATAATATTGATAAGAGAAAACTTATTTCTCACTCCAAGATTCCCTATAATTTTCACATTACATCACACCTTCTGGATATCAATTTTTATTATTTTTTTCGAACTTGGTTTTTTGAGGTTAGAAAACACTATTTGTCACATATTATTTTTCACCTAGTAATCATCTGGTAATTACACAAAAGTAATATTACTCGATAAGTTATAGGGTAAGATCTCACCCTGGGTGAGAAATAAGTTCACCCTATTGATAAAAATAAAATAAAAACTGATTAAATAATAATAATTGTACGAACCTACATCAGCCACAATATTAAAAAGACAAACTTTCCAAATGCAAACATTCAAAATATACAAATAAATTTACTTGCTCCATGTGCCAGTTCAATTCCATAAAATTGCTAAATAAATAAAATAAAAAAATAAAATAAAAAAATAAAATAAAAAAATAAAATAAAATAAAAAATAAAATAAAAAAATAAAATAAAAAAATAAATAAAAAAATAAAATAAAATAAAAAATAAAATAAAAAAATAAAAATAAAATAAAATAAAAAATAAAATAAAAAAATAAAATAAAAAAATAAAATAAAAAAATAAAATAAAAAAATAAAAAATAAAATAAAAAATAAAATAAAAAAATAAAATAAATAATAATACTTTAGATGATAGATCACTTGAGAATACTATTGGCGATGCTATTATTAACGTAAAATTGGTTGTGCAATTCTAGAATTAGCATTTTGCGTATTTTGTGTAATGAGAGATAATAATAAAATATCATTAAATAAATGCGATTTTTTTGCATACTAAAAATATTTTGAAATTTTAAATGTAATTTGCGTTTCTTTTTTTTAAAAAAAAATAAATTTTACCTGACATACCATAAGCAAACAAAAAAAATGCCTTGTGAAAGATGCCCAGAATGCAATCAAAATTCCTATGAATATGGATGGTGCAAACCATATAACTCGAAACATTTTCAAAATGATTTTAATAAATGGACAAGTGAAAATGACAAAATAGATAAATTCATTCAAAATGCTCAACAAAATGCTAATAGAAATTGGGAAGTAATAGAATGGATACCTTATGATAGATTTAAAGATATCAAACAAATAGGCAAAGGTGGATTTGGAACAATACATTATGCTAGGTGGATTGATGGACTAATTATTAATTGGGATATTGGAAANAAAAAAAAAAATAAAAAAAAAAAAAAAAAAAAAAAAAAAAAAATAAAAAAAAAAAAAAAAAAAAAAAAAAAAAAATAAAAAAATAAAATAAAAAAATAAAATAAAAAAATAAAAAATAAAATAAAAAATAAAATAAAAAAATAAAATAAATAATAATACTTTAGATGATAGATCACTTGAGAATACTATTGGCGATGCTATTATTAACGTAAAATTGGTTGTGCAATTCTAGAATTAGCATTTTGCGTATTTTGTGTAATGAGAGATAATAATAAAATATCATTAAATAAATGCGATTTTTTTGCATACTAAAAATATTTTGAAATTTTAAATGTAATTTGCGTTTCTTTTTTTTAAAAAAAAATAAATTTTACCTGACATACCATAAGCAAACAAAAAAAATGCCTTGTGAAAGATGCCCAGAATGCAATCAAAATTCCTATGAATATGGATGGTGCAAACCATATAACTCGAAACATTTTCAAAATGATTTTAATAAATGGACAAGTGAAAATGACAAAATAGATAAATTCATTCAAAATGCTCAACAAAATGCTAATAGAAATTGGGAAGTAATAGAATGGATACCTTATGATAGATTTAAAGATATCAAACAAATAGGCAAAGGTGGATTTGGAACAATACATTATGCTAGGTGGATTGATGGACTAATTATTAATTGGGATATTGGAAATCAACAATGGAAAAGATGTGGTCAAAGAGGAGTGGCATTAAAAAAGTTTGATAATTTTGTGAATTTCAACAATGTCTTAAATGAAGTAAATGCTTTAATTAATATTTAAATTTAATTTTCAAATTATTATATAATGTTTTAACTAAAAATTAAAAATGTTTATATTATTAGATGGAAATTTACTTAAAAACACACGATGAATTTGTTTCAATTCAATTTTTTAGAATTACACGAGATCCAGAAACATACTCATATATTATGGTTTTAGAATATGCAAATAATGGAAATCTTCAAGAATATTTAAAAATTAATTTTAATAAATTAATTGGATTTAAAAATTAAATGATCTATGGAATTTATCTTTAAGCTTGAAGTATATTCATAAATTAGTTATAGTTCATCAAGACTTCCATCCCGGAAATATTTTGTCAACCAATTTTAAAGATAATCTTATATATATATCAGATTTTGGATTAAATAAACTAATAAGGGCGAATCCAAATAATCCTGAAAAAAAGAATATATTTGGCGTATTACCATATATTGCTCCAGAGGTATTAAGTAGTAATGAAGAATATACAAAAGCAGCTGATGTATATTCATTTGGAATTATTGCTTATGAAATGGTTACGAGCTTTCCTCCATATCCTGATATACTGTCACAGGAGTGCAGAGTATTTTGAACAATTTCTCAAATCAGTCTCTCAGTTTGCATCACACAAACAAATAATAATACGCTCTATCTGCCAGTAGGTCACAGCTAATACAATTGATTTAACTGGCCTATCTCGAAACAGATAATAAATATAATAAATAATAATAATGATCAAATAATGATCAAATTAATCATGAAGGCACAGTGGGTAAGGTGGAGTAAAAGTAGTAACCCAGTATCAAACAATATTTAATAATATTTCGCAATATTACAACACAAAGTATAAGTTTATTAAAATATAAAATATAAAGTTTTAAAAGCAAAGTATCATTTAACAACAGAAATATTACAGCGTGATGTATCTTTCCTGTTCCTGAATGAAGTTTACTTTTCTATATAATATTTATTAAAATATTTCAAATTATTCTGAATTATGTCTAATTAATTATATTCTAACTTTTCACTACTGGAACTTACTTCTGGCAACAGTTGTATTTATACTTTCTCTTTTGTTTACACTTCATCCTTGTACCTCATACTTCATCCTTTGTGCGTCATCCTTCATCCTCGCACGATATCCTTCATCCTCGTACAGTATCCTTCATCCTCGCACAGCATTTTTCATCTTTCATCCTCGTACAAGGATGACAATCACCTGAAAGTNGCTAATACAATTGATTTAACTGGCCTATCTCGAAACAGATAATAAATATAATAAATAATAATAATGATCAAATAATGATCAAATTAATCATGAAGGCACAGTGGGTAAGGTGGAGTAAAAGTAGTAACCCAGTATCAAACAATATTTAATAATATTTCGCAATATTACAACACAAAGTATAAGTTTATTAAAATATAAAATATAAAGTTTTAAAAGCAAAGTATCATTTAACAACAGAAATATTACAGCGTGATGTATCTTTCCTGTTCCTGAATGAAGTTTACTTTTCTATATAATATTTATTAAAATATTTCAAATTATTCTGAATTATGTCTAATTAATTATATTCTAACTTTTCACTACTGGAACTTACTTCTGGCAACAGTTGTATTTATACTTTCTCTTTTGTTTACACTTCATCCTTGTACCTCATACTTCATCCTTTGTGCGTCATCCTTCATCCTCGCACGATATCCTTCATCCTCGTACAGTATCCTTCATCCTCGCACAGCATTTTTCATCTTTCATCCTCGTACAAGGATGACAATCACCTGAAAGTTCATCTAGTGTCACAGAATATCATCCCCCGTGACATTTCACCTGATTACCAATTTACTTCACCACAGTATTTCAAAATAATATCTTTATTTTTATTAATGTTACTTATCTGATTTTTTCTTGGAATTTATGGATAGAATCCCGAAAATAATCAGATAAAGATCTTTATCTTTTTTAATATTTTGAAAATTCAATAAAAATCAAACTATTGTAAAAATAGTTTGCACACAAAGTATTGTAATCCATAATCTTAAAAGAAATTTGCATTACGTTTTTCGAAATAGTACATTTTGTTTTCAATTTGATTTGCGAAGGAACAGAAATTTCTTCAATTATATTAATTACATTCAATAAAAATTCATATTTTATATTTAAAATTCAGAGAAGTTAGTTTTATATTTATTTATTTATTTTTGCATATTGTCCTACCAGATATAATTATGATATCTAAAATTATAATTAATATTACATTTGCTTCCTAGGGTGATCCAACTTTTGAAATTGTATATTGTATATTTATCTATCTTTTCTTTTTTTTCCCCTTATTTAATTCCTTCAATTTTATACCTTTACTTTTTCATTTTCATTTAATTTTAAATAAATTATTTCTTCAACACAATACCAATGAAGATTTAGGTGAAAAATTGGCAAAGATCTTTAATTTGACCTGATTAATTATTCTTTTAATTTTAGCAAATATTGTAACTCACGCTACATGAGCATTTATTAAAATCCGATCTCATTCTTTATGTTAAAGTTTGTAAAATTCTTTGTATAGATAAGTCTATTCTCCAATTTTAATAATAATAATATATTGAACGAAAAAAAATATGAGTAATCTATTATAATTTAAAAATTTAATTATTTAAATATATAATATCATATGTATACAAGATTCGAATCTCCAATTTTGTAATATCATTAGCACGTGAGATTGATATACGCAAGGTTTATAATGATTAACGAGGCATATGATTATGATGATACCATGAGTCACGGCTAAATAGCGTGACTGATGCGACCCATAATCTCAAAAAAGTTGAAAAAAAGTTATAAATATCCCCTTTTCCCCACTTGATTTTTCCTCATATTACATGGTCTTCTTGTGAAGAAATGGTTTTACCATCTCTTACTAAGAATTAGCTTTCAAGTCGTTATGCGCATTGCACGTTGGCTTTTTTTTAGTAGGTTATGGGATTTCGGTTTCTGAGTGAGAAGGTTTATGTAATATTTTTTTTTTATTTTTAAGCGGGACGGGAATTGTGAATTATGTACGTATGTTGTTCTCATTCATGTGCTTCTCACATGATGATGGTGGGTGATGATCGATGATGATCGATTATCAAGCTTGTATCTATAAAAATTCATTATTTAATTAATAATTAAATTATAATTAAAACGTATATTATCAAGTTCAGAAAAGTGGCAGGTGATTATTAAATAATTCTATCTTTATTTGTATAATATTGAATAAAAAGCGATCATTTAATTGGTGGTCGATGCCAACCAAAATTATTTATAAAAAATCAATTACTTCAAGTTGTATTGCAAGAACCAGAGTTAGTATCAACTTATATTAATTATATATTAATTATTGTATTAATTAATTATTTTATAACTTAATTATTAATTTAATTATTGTATATGAAATCATCTACAGCATAGGTTATTTCGGCATCTGGTAGTTCGATTGAATTATTTCAATTTTGATACAATGTTGTCAAAGTCCGCTTTCTATACCTTCTATCCAACGAGAATGAGAGATATAATTAATTAACAAATTAAAATAATATAATTAATATAATACAATATAATCAATATAATTAAAATAATATAAAATAATATAAAAATAATATAAAAATAAATTGGAACATTTATAGGCTTCTCATTATTGGAAGGAACCAAAGTATGTGTGAATAATCTTCAACAACTTTTACAAATGTTTACAGTCGTTTTAAACGATCCTGAAAGTAAAAAATGTTCGCGCCACCACGTTACAGTAAGTTTTTATGATTTTTGTTTTTAAATAATATTTAATTATTTATTAATAAATTGTTTTTTATGTTTAATAAAGGGCTTTGGGAAAAAAAAAAGTAGCAGAATTTATTGAAACTGAATATAAAGAAGAAATAATAATCAATTAATTTATTTAATTTATTTTAATTATTTAATTATTAATCATTATTTATTATTTGAAATTATAATCATTGTTTAATTATTAATTGATTATTATTTAATTTAGTCAAATTAGCAAATGTTTCAAGATATGATTCCAAGCATGTCAAATGATGTAAACAATGATTCTGTCATTATAGATTTTGAACTGATTGATTCATTCTTACGTTTATAATACGTTATTATTTGTATTAATATTTTTAATAATATTTTATTAAATTTTTTTATATCACTTATTTCTCATTATTTCCCACAATCAGTTATGATTAATCTGTTCGCGTGATGGCTTTACATTTACAATTTTTAATATTGGTCTCCACTTAGTAAGATTATTAATTTGTTATTTGTAATTAATTTAATTAATTCGTTATTCAATTTTTTAATTAATTTATTAATTAATTATTAATTAATTATTCTAATTATTTCAATTACAGTAAAAAGGCAAAGTTCAAAGATTAAAACTTATTGATCTTATTGTTTAACATTTAATGCCCGAAGACATGGATGAGGAATATCCTTCACGGGTTAATATTATACTACTTTATATGATATTATATGATATTATATACTGACACATTGTTATTAATAGATGGTATTTAGACATTTAGATACTTTATCCATAAAATTGCTACCTCAACAAATCTTTCCTTCGTTATGGATTATGTTACTGCATATACTCTAAACCCAGATTCAAGATATAGAAAAGCTGGAATGATGGCATTTGCTGTAAGATTATTATTACTGAGATATTATAATTAAAACAATTGTTATACTTATTACGGCAATTATTATAATTATTATTACAATTATTATAAATTATAAATATTAAAAGGTTCTTATTGAAGGATGAATTATTTCTTCTTTTTTACGACGAATTGCGTGATCCTGAAGTTATTGTGCGTAGAGGATCATGTATAGTATTGGGATGTTTAGCAGGTATATATTCATTCATTATATTCGTTCATTATATTTTTATTTACTAAATTTATTTATTATACTTATTATATTATTTATCATACAATATACATATATATATCAATAATACACACATTTATTACAGATGAACTTGATCATAAAGTAGTATCAAAACATGCAATTTTGGTACCATTAATTTTGAGTTAATTAATGGAACAAACATGGAATTATAAAACAAGCTTGTAATGCATTTTCTTCTATATTGGAAGGATTAAATGATTATTTCTTCAATATCTTCCAATATTAATGGAAAAATTGGTTATTTTTTTGGATAATGAAGTTAATGAATTTAAAGAAACTGCTGATGCTGTTCTTGGAGTGTTGCTCATGCATCTGGAGAGGTAATAATATTATATTGATTGTTAATAAAGTTATATTTAATTATTAATAATAATATTTTAATTACATTAAATATTTTAAATATTTTATTAAGGATTCAAATCTTATTCGCCTCAAGTAATTCATATTAAGAAAAAAATGTTAATGAAATTAAGTCAAACAAATGAAAATTTACTTTTACGTGGTAGAAATTTATTTTTTTTTATATTTTTATTACACAAAATACACAAAATTATACATTGCAAAAAATCAGAATCTATGTATATTAAGAACGTGAAAACAGCATTTTACCAAATGATTAATTTTAGTCAAACTTGAACTATATAAATTATATAATAATAATAAATCAAAATATAAAAATTCTCCACTTTTTTTAATGTTGTTATTTTTTTTCGCACAAAGAGAAAACGGGAAGTATGTGAAATAAAACAAGAAAATAAATAATACACCTATATTATTGTTTATTTGTTGAGTTTTAAAGGTGATATCCCCGACAAAAAAAATTATTAAAATTTGTGGCAAAAAAAAATTATTATTATTCGCAATGAAAATAATGAAAGATTTTTGTAACTATTACAAGAGTAAAGTATTCGTGATGATGAAACATGAAAATGATGCCACAGGCGAATTCAAAATGCAGAAAGGAGAAATAACTAAAGTAAGAGAAGGCGATTATTATACAAGAAACTAATGGCCAAGAAATTCTTGAATGATTTAAAGAGTCCATTGTATAGTATCAAGCCGAAAATGATCAATTTGTTCCTTTGACGATTTTCATTTTCATTTTTGTATTCATACTTTTTATGATTTAAAGTCTCAACGTCTAAATTAAAATCATAAAGTTTAATAAAATTTAGGCATTATTATCGTTTACCGGGTTAGCATTAGATTATATGATGTGTTTTTGGATCCTCCTTTGGTGAAAATCTCCGAAAAATATATATATATAAATATAGTTATTTTTTATAAAAAAATAAGTAATTTGTCTAGATATTATCTATTTCGGAACTATGTTTGGTTTTTTCAGCTACAAAAAAAAGATCAAACATATTTAAAGTGAATTTCGAAAAAGAAAATATAAATATATTCCAATTGGGGAATTTTTAAATTCGTTAAAAATTTCAATTAATTCGAACCATTGTTTTAATTGATATTTACTTCTCGAACATTTTCTATATCAATGTCATCGTTATTATTTTGGGAGCAATTTTGATTTATTTTAATTTAATTCTTTCGTCGTCTATATTAAACTAAATAATTATATTATATGGGAATAATTTTTTTGAATAATTTTATCCAAAGTTAACTCGCCAATATTCTATTGTTGTATTATTATTAAAATAACTTTTTTTGAGTCTTGACCAATGAAAAAAATTTTAATCACTGCGTTTTAATCTGAAAATAAATTTGACCATTCAAACCATTGCTTATAATTATAGTCATAGAAACATTATTTCTATTTGGATTGAAATAGATTACTCAAGAAATTTCATGCCTTTCTTTTTTTTTAAGGACAGATATACTCGAATTGATAAACCCCAATTTTCTGACATCTCTCTATTAATTAAATAAATTAAATTTAAAAAATATTATTAATTTAGTATATAGTATAATAACAATTCAATAAATAATGATCCACTTGACCCCAATTTTGTTCTTTCATATTTATTCGTTCGAAATTAAATAAGCGAAATAACCTTAATTTTTAGAAAAATTTTAAATAAAAATCGCAAAAAAAAAAAAAAATTAAAAATATCCTCAACAAAATCTAAAGTCATTTAATTATTATAATCGTGATTTATTATTACTACCTATGTCCAAACCCGTTGTTAATAGTGAAAATAATTTGGTGTGTTGCAAACAACGTCATCATAAAGAAATATTTACGTTATTATTATTGCTATTATTATAATCTTCTTCTCGCTCTTGATTATTATTAGATCATTTTTTTATTATTGCTAATTTATTTCGGTAAATTGCAAGGTATTCAACTTATGATTTGTNAGATATACTCGAATTGATAAACCCCAATTTTCTGACATCTCTCTATTAATTAAATAAATTAAATTTAAAAAATATTATTAATTTAGTATATAGTATAATAACAATTCAATAAATAATGATCCACTTGACCCCAATTTTGTTCTTTCATATTTATTCGTTCGAAATTAAATAAGCGAAATAACCTTAATTTTTAGAAAAATTTTAAATAAAAATCGCAAAAAAAAAAAAAAATTAAAAATATCCTCAACAAAATCTAAAGTCATTTAATTATTATAATCGTGATTTATTATTACTACCTATGTCCAAACCCGTTGTTAATAGTGAAAATAATTTGGTGTGTTGCAAACAACGTCATCATAAAGAAATATTTACGTTATTATTATTGCTATTATTATAATCTTCTTCTCGCTCTTGATTATTATTAGATCATTTTTTTATTATTGCTAATTTATTTCGGTAAATTGCAAGGTATTCAACTTATGATTTGTGAGATATTGAAATTTCACTCATTTATTTGTTTGTTTTTTTTAATTTGAATTTTCTTTCTTTCAATCATAGAACTATATTTGATAACATAAATAAACACTTTGGATGACAAAGGATATTTTTTTATGTATAATAAGATTTTATTTAAAAAGAAAAAAGTAAAAATAATATATTTATAAATTTTTTAAAAAAAATTTTTCTTCTCAATCGCGATGGTGGTGCCTTTTTATTGTATCTAAATAAATAAATAAATAAATAAAAAAATAAAATTAAAAACAATTCAATAAAACAAATAATACAGCAAAACATTACATACGAATAGAAAGAGATGCAAGAAGGGTTTTATTCTTCCATTCAACTCGGCAGCATAAACATGTAGCCTTTTTTTTGTGAAAATTAGATAAATTAAAAAAAAATTAATATATAAATAAATAAATAAATTGGAAAAGAATTAAAATTTATAATAATTATTTTTACCACTGGTTTTATTGTTCTTCATCGAGCAAAGCAATTTTCGTGAATGTTGTTTACACCCACTTTGACACCAAACCAAATTTTCTCCATTCTTAATGGTTCACAACTAATTATTATATTAGAATAGATTAGATTAATTAATTTGATAGATTAGTTAGATCAAATGTTCTACAATATTTGAAACAGAACATACCAGATTGGACAATCATTATTTTTTGAGTTGCGTCGTTTTATCAAAATTTCGCAGATTTTTAAATTGTAAAATTTAAAATGGAATACTAAAAATTCAGGATAATAAAATTCTTATCCTGAATTCTTGTTTATGTTGAATCAAAATTAAATTACGAAATTACTTGACCATTATGCTGATATCGTGAAAATATTTTATAATTATTAAAGCAAAATGACGACTATTATTATTATTTTTTTTAATTTTAAGCTTTAAAATAATAAAATCATATAAAACTAACCAAAGCTTATCAAACAATATTACTTAGTAAATTATTTTTCTTTAACAAAATTATTATCAAAAAATTGCATAAATTTCATATTCGTTGATTTTTATTACATAGTATTTTTAATATTTTCAAATTCAATACATCAGAAAATATGTTAAGTTCTGAATCTCATTGTGCGATTTATTATTTTGTTACGTTAGATTTAAAATATTATTTGAAATATTATTTGGAATATTATTCTTCTATATAAAATTGAACTCCATATTCTTTAATAACTTTAAAATGTTCATTACTTAATGTAAATAGTCGCGCTTGTTCTGTACGTTCTACAATAATCTTTTTATTTCCGTTTCCTCCTCCTTTACAACACCACCCTTCAAAAAATTTTCTTAAACTTTTAGAACTAAATATTCCCATTCTAATTTCAATAGTTTCAAGTGACTCAGGTACATTTTTGGCAATTTGGCATAATAATTCGTTAGCATCAAATCTTTTTCTTCCACAATCAAATGAAAAACTCCTTAATTCATTAAAATTATTATTAAATATTGCTATTATTTGTTTAGGACTTAAATTTGATAAAGTTAATTTAATAATCTTTGTACAATAATTTAAAATTGCTGAAAATATTTTAGATGGAATTGTGAAATTTAAATCTAGATAAATATTTCTTAAGTTATTATTGGCTGTTTCGAGAATTTTTCCAATAAATTCTTGAGAATGCTTTTCTTCCATATATCCCAAACGAAAACAATTAATACTACTTAATTTTGTAAATGATGAAGCCAAGAATGAACAATCTGATTTATACATTCCACAACAATCTTCTATATAAAGTTCTTGAAGTGAAATAAATTGTCCAATTGGTGATGATTTCATCTTGAAACAATAAAAATTTACTGATTTTAAACGAAGACTCTTTAATGTTTCTTTTTGACTAATGATAGCCCAAAATATTGAATTAGGACAAACACCATTACCAACAATTGATAGATTTTCTAACCGTTTTTGAACACTAATCAGTTTTGCCAATAATCTCGCCTGAGAATACGAGTTCAATTCCAAATCCATATTTAAAATATTATCACAAATTAATTTTAATGATTCATATAATGGATAAATCTGTTTATCATCATCGCTTATTATTGAAGTAAAACTTTTTAATTTCTTAAATAATTTTGGGGCTCCAGGTAACTTGAGAATTGAACAAATTAAATCGTCATAATTACGAAATTTTTTGGGAACTGCTGACAATTTAAAATAATCCAGAAATGAACAACGATGTATTAGTAATTTGCATATCTCACGAAATAATATTCTCAACTTGGTAATGGTGATTTCGTTCTTCTTGTAATTACCTTGATATGGAACAATAATTTGTGGTGAATATATGGAAATAAAATAAACTAAATTATTAATTATTAATTTATGAGTGAATGATGGATAATCAAAAGTAGCTCGCGGTGGTGATGATGATAAATCAAATCCATCTTGAATAAGTAAAGTTCTAGCCTGAGTATTCAAACACGATAAATAAGTTCGAATACATAATGCTTTTTGCCTTAACTTCTTATCACCCATATAACATTTTTGACACAAAGTTAATTCCCAAAGTATAGGTATAGCAGCTCTACACCAAATTCGATTAACTAATAATGATGAATATAAATCTCGAGTTGATTGAACATTATTTAAAATTTTAATTACTATTTCTGTGGGAATTTTAGTTGCCATTTTTTTTGCCTAAGAAATAAAGAGAAATTTTTTTTTTAAAGATAATCGTAAATTCGGAGAAGGTTCTGGAAGTTTTTGTAATATTTATGATTTAGTGTGTAACGTAACTACTGGTTCCCAAATGATAATCAAATAGTCTATTCTATTTTTTTCATGTATCAAGATTTTTTATGCTTGCGTAAATCTTATTTAGCGTTTTATATTCGTGATCAAAAATAAGGAAAATGGTCATGGTAGGAATTATGTGACTTCGAATATACCCGTATATTGTATAGGCATGTTATACCTGCGAAGCAAAACAATGGAAGACACCCAATCCGCAATTGATTCGCTGGGAAAATCAAATTCCAAGTTCTTTCTCCAGATTTCTGAACTTAGAAAGGAAAATGCTGATATCAAGGCCGAAAATATAAAATTAAAACAAGATAAAGCAGAGGTCGAAGCCAGATTCGTGAAATTCGAGCAGACCGCAAAAAAATGCCGAGAATGCAAAACAAAGCAAGATTGAAATTACAAGATTGGAAAAGGAGAATGATAAGAATAAATTAGGAAAAAATATTATTCCCGATCATGAAGTAAAAGATATCAGTCACGCAACCGTTTCTAGGCATGAATCAAATGCTATGGAACCAGAAAAATTAAACGATACTATCAAAGACGATTCAACTGAGACCCTTGATTTTGCAGAAAGGGTAGGTAAGGAAAGGGTTAGTAATATGATGAAAGAAAGGAACTAGGAAAAAAGCTAATATAGAATAATAAAGCTTCCGCTTTTCAGAATCAAGACTTATCTTCGACTAATCAGTGTGAAAACCCTTGTTAAAGTAATAGTTTGCCAATGGAAGCATCTAAAGTTATAGCAGACGATTCATCTATTAATCAAGACCAAACTGGAGAAAACACGTATATTTCGATCCAGGATTCCCTTTCTACTATTCAGGTACAAAAAATAGAGTTCCTACAGGTCGAAATATTATAAATCTGATAGATATCTACCAGATATCTATCAGATTTATAATATTTTGACCTGTGTATAATCGTTCACACAACGAAAATTAAGGATATCCGAATATTTCGGTTGAAAATCAAATCCGATTAGCAGATTAAAGAATTACAATAAGCACGACCACTCACAACTAACAAGATTTGGGATACGGATCAATTGTTACAAGCGAAAAAATGCATAACTTTATTATTTTTTTTTATTAACATTAAGGCTAGAAAGCCATTGAAAATAAAAACTGAGAATAAATCAATAAAAGAAGCTTCGCGTAATAAAATTGCTGTCACTATATTTTGCATTATGCGTACATGAATGGTGTTAAATTTTCATAATCATCACTAAAAGTGACCTATTTGTGATTGTTCATCTAATTTACATCCTAAGCATCAACAACCCCTTACAGATATTCATATTTAGCAATTCTTGTCTTGGCATGTTTTAACAATATCTGCTCTATTATCTTCATTATCAGCACCAGCTTCAGGTATGGTTTCGAAAAACTTTGTCCTCTTGCAGGTACGAATAGGTCTACTTGGTAGTTGGTGCCCAATGCTACAAGTTTATTTCCTTCTTCAAGTGCAAAATATTTGATTATCTCCATGGCAATACCACGGTCACCAATTTTAGACTTTGTTATTAATTTTTCGTTATGAAAAAGAAATTTTCCCAATTATCACTGCAATCAGTCAAGAATTTATTCGAGATAACGTGAGATGTAGAGTCGAAGTGCAATTTGTTCCGAAAAATAAGGGGATGTCTAAAGCAGAGTCCATCACGTGATTACCTGAAATTAATTAATATTAGAGTAAGTGCTAGGTTAGGATTAGGGTTTGAGTAGCTATTAGTAGTAATTATATGTAAAATTACCTCCCCGACATTTTTTATTAATGTACCAAGATATGTTTAGACATTAGTTTCTTGTATTTTTTGTGTTTTTCACTTTTTTTCTTCATCGGGTTGATCCGTATAAAAAAAAATTCACGATTTTCATTGGTCATAGTTAACGGAAAATCTCGTGATGGACTCTGCTTTAGACGATCCCCGAAATAAGTAACAAACAAAATATCGAGTGAATTGCATATATTTTACCAGTATCATGTGAAAGTATTTGCTGTGTTACGATGTATATTTATTGTTAATATGCAGTAATTTTTTAATGATTTATTCGTGTCAACGATGTCTGGCAATATAACAATCTTTTGCCTCGTTGAAGGTAGCTCTAAAGGGAAGACCTTTAGCGTTATTGCTGGAGTAAATGATTATGTCAGTGTTCTCAAGGAGAAAATAAAGGAGAAGAACTTTAACTTACTTGTTAATATCGATGCCGATGATATTGTGCTGTGGAAAGTTAATATTCCAATCAATGAAAACTCCGTAAAAGTTGACATTATTCTTGACAATATACAAGATAAAATAAAATTATCAATCCCAACTGAAAAAATTCATAATGTGTTTACCGAGGATATTGCGGATGATTCTATCAATATTATTATTGAACGACCCTCTGGTAATTTCATCTTGTCACTCTTTACAAATGTTTCCACTTAACACTTATGATTTAAGATTATAACCATCAAGAAACCTAAGATAATAACATAATCTTGTGCTTTTCTTTCCTGCTTCTTATCATCAAATCCACCCAAAAAATACATTCACGTTATTGTAGAGCAACCCGTTGCCACTGGTAATAAATTAGTTAGCCATTTTTTTTCGTCTTTATTATGTAACATCGAATATATAATTTTGTGCTTTTCTTCTTTACTGATCCTAAAAACACAATTCATATATAGAAGTTAGAAAAAAAATAACTGATGCCTTTCCTAGAGGTATGTATTAAGTAATTTCCGCAAAAAACTTGCCATTCTTATGTTGGGCTAATTGGACATACTTATTTATATGCTAGGCTTGTCATATATTGAACCAGAACCTTTGCTTTTCACTTCTGGTGTTAATTGGGAATATCAACCTGACCCATCTTTGAAACAGATCTTACGAAGAGAGCTTAAAAATCATTATGAAAATTTTATTTTAAATCGTTTTGACAAATTGAATCTTCCGCTATATCTCTTCCTTTCTGGAGCTGGTACCGGAAAATCTCGAAATGCTAATGAATTTCACCAGACAGCAATCACATGTTTGTCAGCTCAAGAAGATGAGGAGCTGTTGACTAGAATTAAAGAAGCTTGGGTATTCCTTATCACCTTTGGAAATGGCCTCTCCTTACAATTCAGTGAATCCCACCCCGTTGGTACTCGTATGCTGTTTCAACTTCTCAGGGAGAAAATGATGTTTCATGAAATTATCAGAACATACAAGCCACCAGATCCGTTGGATGTTGTGACATTGATTGCCAAACACTATAACCGAGACTTGAGAAACATTACAGTCATTTTGGTTGTTGACAGCATGCAACATCTTATGGAGAACAAAGATGATGGTTTAAAGTCAAATTCTCTGTTTTACAAGACTTTGACATCTGTCGCAGATCTTGCATTTAGTGGCATTTTCGTGATACCTATTTGCACCTCACCTATCACTTGGCCGGTTGAAGATGTGTTGAAATATTCTATGCAGAAACGTATATACTTACCAGTTGCTTCTCTACAACCCCCAAGCTATCGACAAGGAGATAGTTTGGTCCCGGTCTTTAAAAATGATGAAGTTACTAATACTCTTGTGGAAGATTGCGGAGGGCATGGAAGGGCCCTAGAAGCTCTAGATGATTGCTTGGCCGGTCGTAGCATTGAAGAATGCAACGTTGATACTTTGATGAACGATCTGCGTTATGAACTTTTTGAAAAATACCATAATGCTATTAGTATTTCTGGGAAAGACGCCAGGCCCATAGCACGAGCAATATTGACTCGACGTCTCTTAGATAGATATAAACCTATTCCCAAAACTGACAAAACACCAGATGAATTTGCTGGACATGGGTTGATTCGATTCGAACAAATAGGAAATAGTTCAAAGGGATACCTCACTGCACCGTACATCTGGCTCTGGAGATTGGTGGAGATATCTCAGATGCTAAGAGATCCAATACTTCGAGATTGTGAGTTTGCTGATTATGGGGAGCAAAGAGCGCTCTTGAATCCAGTAGCATCATTGCAGAGTTTTGGAAAATTTGTTGCGTCATTTCGTTGTGTAAAGTCAGCTGTGATTGAAGAAGATGAGTTAATAACGATCTCAGAGGTTCACGCGGGAGCACGTTTGAATGGCGATATCCAATTTAAAAATCACAATCTACAACTTAAAGTTGCAAAACACAATACAGACACAAAATCTAAAAGTCTTACTACAAGCAAATGGAATGTTAATTGCTATGATTCTACCATTGATGTCCAGAAATTCCAACATTGCATAATTAATGCCCCAGCTTCACCACACGGAGATTCCTTCCTTTCATTAGATCAGCCAGGTACCGAGACTCCAAATGAAATCCACCAATTCAAATTGCTAAAAAAAGCAGTCAGTAAAAAGGAATACCTAGAAGAGCGTGAAAAATCTGCATCGGAAAATGATTTTTTCATCCTCTTTACAACCACAGATTGTAATGTTGAAATTCCGAAAAGGTCTGGAATTGTAGATAGAAATGCATTTACAAACTATTTTGGACCATTTGCTGGAAGAGCATACAGATCCGCTATGGCTAATTCCTCTATATAATAAAGTTAAGAATATTCATACTGTTTCTCTTGGGCAAATCTACAACATGAATCAAATTAGCAAAGAACGAGTAAATACAAAAACAAAGAAGAATTTTTATTTCCGAAAAGGCCTCCACATGATTTCTCGCATTTTCCCTCGATTCATGTGATTACCAACTAGAGAATTAGAAAAGAACAATCACTGGCATATGTGTATATTATAGAAACTTGTAATTGTTTTTTTCGTGTTACCTCATGCATTAAAGTTAATAAAATTTTAGGTCATTAAAACGTGCAATCCACTACGCTCAAATAAATTTCACTAAAAAAAATTGCGTTTTTGGGCAAGTGATCGGCGTTATAAATTGTAACGCGCATGTAAATGAATCGTCTAGCTCAGAAACTGACACGAATTGTGACGATCAGAATAATGCGTTTTGCCAAAATCCAGGTATTGGATGTAAAATCATCCTTACTACATGAGAACAAAACTCGGCCTCCAATTTCTACATTATCGTATGATCACAAAGAATGAAAAAATATATTATCAAAATGGTATTAGAGCGCTTTTCACATGTATCTTTGAAATACCGTAATGAGTATGGCGATTACTTTACTTGTTCAGAGATATGTTCTATATATATTAAAGATCATAGAAAAGAAAATATAAGAGATAATGTAAAAGGCGAATGGGATGGTGGTGAATATATCAATACAAAAACTTATCGACTCAGTTGCTGGAAGAGTTTTCAAAATGCAATCCAAATAATAATGATAAAAGCATAGACCAATAAGTATTGTGGAAACATAAGTTAACTTCCTATCACATATATTATTAACAATAACAATACTATTATTATTATTATTTTTATTTATTTAATTACCACCATCATCATAATCATCATCAGCGTCATCACGATAACTAATAAAACTTCATCATCAAATTCATCTCCGTTTTCTTCATTTTCTTCAATAATTATGTGGGTTACGTGATGGTATGATTCACTTTTTATAATAATATTAACTTTTAGTAATATTATTATCGGTGGCGGGAATTTTTGTAGGAGTTCTTTTATTGGTCTAAACGTTTGTTCTTCTAAAGTATCGAGTGTAATCATGAATGCTATAAATATAATGATATTGTTTACTATCATCATCATCATCATCATTATTATTATTATTATATTATTATAGTTACAACTTTTAAGGAAACTTTATATCGATTTAATATTTGATAGAATAATTTAGGTCACTTATAATTTGTGATAACATACACATCTGCATTCTTACAATTCAAGAAAAGAATAAAACAAATAACCTACAATTTCTTTAAATAAATTAATTGACTGATTTCAATATTCTATAAATGATTATAATAGTGACGATCCATTTTATATTGTATTTAGTCTCATGAACTTATGAATTATCTTTCGAAAGAAGGATATAGCGTTAATTTATAAGGCAATTAATCATTACCATTTTAATGATATAATTGTGTGATTTATAGTTTGCGAAACCCACCTCTTATATATGTATTAAATAGATGCTCTTTAGATTATAAAATGCATTATTTTCTTTAAAAACATATGTTTCAGATACAAGTATATATTAAGATAAATTATTGGATTCAACAAAACTATTATTTTCAATTGTAGTTGCATGCGATTTTTGAGAGAACATTAACAGCCTGAATGTGTGAATTCTAGAAAAAATGCCCAAGTATATTGGGAATCATCTTTATATGTATAGTCTTAGTTAGGATACTTGTAGTTATTATAATAATGGTTGTCATTATGAAAAACACTCGTTAGAATAACGATCTTTTTTAATTCTTGGATAATTAGAAAACTTGAAACCTTTCTTTCAATGTAAATATCTGAAGTCTAAAATCAAATATTTTATCAGTTGAAATCATTCATGTTATTGTATTCGGAAGCTCCAAATTGTCAACTTTACGAGAAATAGATCATTTGAAAACAAGATAGAATAAAGAGATTATATATATTTATATGCAACTGTGTTCCAAATATTCTAAAAATATTATAAAACGATAATTTTAAGTTTATGTACCGCCTGTTATCTTTTGTGTCAAAGAGATTACCTATTTTACATTATATTATAATGGCATTTTTGATTCTTTCTATTTTTGACAAATACAACAAGCAACACCTACCAATAAAATCATCACTACCACATGCCTAAACGGATTGTAATTAAACTAAACTATTTAATTCTTGTTCATTTTGGAAAATGTTCAATTCAAGTAACAGGACAGGATGTGTTAAGTTCAATAAAATAATAATCATCATAATGGTGTCGAAATTTGATTTACTTACTATTTCTGCTATATCATGAGCTTTCTACTACTTCATATATTAGTTTTATTGGTCAAGAAATCTAAATAAAAAAGTAAAGAATTCTTGGATAGGAAAATCATTCAAGCGAATAAATTTTTAAAAATAAATATGAAATTCATGTTCATTTTTTCATTTTTATCATACATTGCTGGAATACAATTATTAATGAATGAGATATGTATAAGATCTATCACAATTAATAAGAAAAAACATATTAAATGATCAATATACTATAAAGATAATAAATAATAATATTGTCGGAAGTTTCTTCTAATTTAATAATGGCATCACATCTACTGAGCATTTAATTATTGTCATAATCATCTATATCATGAGAATTACGTAATTATTTATATGCGTTATTAAAATTTTACTCGTAGTATTATTTTTAATTAAAAATCAAGGCGACAATAAGGAAGTAAATAAGTAAAAAAACAATTTAAATAGAAATATACACATTTCTATAGTATTGTCAGATGGCTCTCGATTAAATTTTTTATCACTTTGATCAACATAATATGAAAAAATGCTTTTAATAATATTAAAAATAGATTCTTTGCATAAGATAAATATCTTGAATTAAAAATATTTTAAATAAAAGCAAAAAAAAGAATATTTAGAATATTTTAACAATCACTTTAAAAAATAATAAAATAAATAACGTTAAATTTATGTTTCATATGGTCCAATGGATATGTTTGCAATTTGCATTGATTGGTCACTTGCTTATAGATATCGTGTCACTTGGTAATTAATGCAATTAAAGGAAAATGGATAAACCAACTTCTAAAAATTTTAACATTCACATCATGAGAATAATGAAAATCACGAGAAAGATAGATGGTAAAGTGTTAAACACTTGACCCAATTTGGCATTTAGTTTTATTTTTACTTTTTTTTAATTGATTAATTAATTTTTTAACATCGAAAGAATATTTTCGTTGAAATCTTAATTTAATATTTAGTACGATATATCAAATATTATATAGGCGTAGGGATTTTTTTCTATTCTCTATTTTGTGAAATTAAATTAAGATAGTATCAAAGACATATGCTTATGCATATAGATATTTTAATATAATTAATAATTATCAAAGAAATCGTAAACATTAAAATATTTTGTTGAAGTTTAAAAGGAAATTATTTTATTCATAGTGTCGCGGTCTGCGCAGAACAATAGGGAAAGTTACGCGAATCAGTCTCAATAAACTCAAGAAAATCACACGATAATTCAATTTATCACTGGCGCACTTCCTCTGGTGCGCAATATCACGAAACACAGTAAGACCAGGCAATCAGTCGATCTAAACCTGCTTACTAACACTCTCAAACAATACAGTCTCGTGTAAAATCTGAAGGTACGATGAGTAAGTGGAGTAAAAGTATCTTTACTAGCACTTGCACACTACCAAAGCTATTGTAGACTTTTTGATGTAACTTGACAAGAAATAAAAGAATAGTTTATTATATTTAAAGTTGAATCTCAAATATAACAAAAGCAATATATTACTGCTTTGGCGTATCTTATCACTTTTGTTATGCAAGAGTTTATTTTATTACAGGATATATTTTTAGAATTATTGAGTCACTATGAACTCATTTATCACTGAGATTAACTATTGCGAAGAAATTATTTATTATTCTTATTATCAATCAAAAGAAAAGTTTATTACAAAAAAAAGAAAAATAAAAGGAAAGGAAATATTTTTGGAACTATTTTTATTACTATTATTATTTAATTNTGTCGCGGTCTGCGCAGAACAATAGGGAAAGTTACGCGAATCAGTCTCAATAAACTCAAGAAAATCACACGATAATTCAATTTATCACTGGCGCACTTCCTCTGGTGCGCAATATCACGAAACACAGTAAGACCAGGCAATCAGTCGATCTAAACCTGCTTACTAACACTCTCAAACAATACAGTCTCGTGTAAAATCTGAAGGTACGATGAGTAAGTGGAGTAAAAGTATCTTTACTAGCACTTGCACACTACCAAAGCTATTGTAGACTTTTTGATGTAACTTGACAAGAAATAAAAGAATAGTTTATTATATTTAAAGTTGAATCTCAAATATAACAAAAGCAATATATTACTGCTTTGGCGTATCTTATCACTTTTGTTATGCAAGAGTTTATTTTATTACAGGATATATTTTTAGAATTATTGAGTCACTATGAACTCATTTATCACTGAGATTAACTATTGCGAAGAAATTATTTATTATTCTTATTATCAATCAAAAGAAAAGTTTATTACAAAAAAAAGAAAAATAAAAGGAAAGGAAATATTTTTGGAACTATTTTTATTACTATTATTATTTAATTAAAATTGTAGGAAATTATTAGAATCTTTTGTATATAATGAATAAAAAAATGTTTTTCGCCCAAAAGGAATCTCTCGTTTTTCCTTCACACCGCAGCTATTTTTATAAACCTTCTTGTTTACCGTCATCCCTGTCGTCTATAAAAACACGTTTTTGTGCCAGGATAAGTAAACAGTCATCCTTGGTGATGGATGACACTCATCCAAATAGTGACACATATCATCCTCAGCTACCCCAGTATCACCAGAAATTTTTTCGCGAATTAAATTTTGATTGGACCATAATTTGGTGTGTGATCAGAAATATTTCACGTGTTGTTTTTTCGGGTGATGAATATTGGGTGACAAATATGATTTCCGTAAGTAAAAAAATTCTGTCCCCAGAATATTTAATAAAAATCGATATTCGAAGGGTGTGATGCGTTGTGATAAATATAATACCCTAATCCTAACCCCTGCGGAATATCACGTTTTCGCGAAAAAATTTCTGGTGATACTGGGGNCCCCAGTATCACCAGAAATTTTTTCGCGAATTAAATTTTGATTGGACCATAATTTGGTGTGTGATCAGAAATATTTCACGTGTTGTTTTTTCGGGTGATGAATATTGGGTGACAAATATGATTTCCGTAAGTAAAAAAATTCTGTCCCCAGAATATTTAATAAAAATCGATATTCGAAGGGTGTGATGCGTTGTGATAAATATAATACCCTAATCCTAACCCCTGCGGAATATCACGTTTTCGCGAAAAAATTTCTGGTGATACTGGGGAAGCTTATCATCCTCTATCATCCCCCGTGATTTTCGTATTCCCCGTGCCACCTCAATAGTATTTGTGTAAATCGCATGTTTTTTATCCGCATAAATTACATGCAATTTATATGTATATTATACTTGATATTATTTGAATTTAATACTGCATAATGGAGAGTAAAAATGTATACACATTATACGCACATTATATATAGTATACATGCAGAAGTAAATTATGCATATTATAAGCATAAGTTGTATGCAATATTCACGAATTTTTTCCTGATGATTTAAATTGGATAAGTATATTGTAATAATAATTTTAATAACAACATCATCATCGTCAACAATAGTTATTATTCCTCGATGTGATGAACAATAATAATAATAATAATAATGAGAATGGCGATGATGATGATGATAATGATGAATATTTTAATGATAATATGATGATAATGAATTTATATGATGACAATGATGATAATGAATGCATTAATGATGATATTAATAATAACAGTTAATGTGAGATTAAATTTTTATAAATTTATTTATTAATAAATTCATATTTATAAAATAATTTGATATTGAAGAAAGTGATTCAATATTTATTAAAACGCTATTTGATAATTTCAACTTATAAATAAATTTTAAAATTTTTTAACAAACTCTTTTATGATCAATTCACAAATACAGTCATAATATTATTGAGGGATTTGTTTGTTCCCTTAATTCTTTTTTTTCTTTATAAATACAAAAAATGGTAATATTATATAATTTATAAAGAAATATTTTTAAAGCATTTAACTAATACTTGGTATTGTATTATAGATCAATTCTCTTGAAGATTAGTTCGTTGAAGATATTTAGATTTTTTTTTGCGTCGATAATTTTGAATTCAAATATCTCAATTGAAATTTTTCTTTACTTGTATTTGTACAACTCGGAAAAAATATGTTGTAATCATTATTGTTGTACAGATCTGAATAAAGAAATTGAAGTGAAGGAATGGAAGAAGATAAAGGAATTCGGAGAAATGAAAGAAACAAGAAAAGCCGAAGAAATGAAAGAAATGGGAGAAAGAGAAGAATTGGAAGAATCAAAGGAATCAGAAGAGTAAGCGTATTGTAACATTAAACGTTATTTTTAAAATCATAAATTGCTTATATTAATATTTTAATCAATATAAATTATCAATAATAAACTATTCAATTTATTTGATTCTATAATTATTGAAATCGATGTTTTAATATTATATAACAATTCTCTAATCAATAATAAACAGATCAACATAAATTATATTACAGCGAGTGAGTATTTAATTTTATAATTATTGAAATCAATGTTTTAATATTATAGAACAATTCTCTAATCAATTATCAATAATATTTTTAGTAATCTTGGAAAATGTAGGAAATGTCATCAAGATAATACTGGAAGAAATTGGTGCCATCCATGTAATGCCAAACAATTTCAAAATGAATTTGATAAACGGACAAGTGAGATAGAGAAATTGATAAATTTATTCAACAAATACATCTTAATGCAAATAAATATCAAGAAATTATGGATTCCATTTGTCAGACTTGAGAATGTAACATATTTTGATAAAGTGTTTTGGTACTGTATATAAAGCAAATTGGCTTGATGGATTTATTAAATTATTTGATGAAGTTGTTTGGCAAACAAGATGTTTGCTTGAAAAGTCCACAAATACAAATGATTTTTAAATATTTCATGTTATTTAACATTATTATTTTAAATATATAATAACTTTACTTTATGCTAATAAATATTTTAGATTAAAAATCAACTTAAGTTTCGAGGTAAAAATTCAATTGCAAAATATGAAATCACTAAAAATTTAACAGAAATGAATATTTAATGGTAGTCTTCGAAAAGTGTTGAATAACAAGTTTAATGAATTAACTTGGCAGAAACAATCCTTTATTTTATCATTTATTGCAAAAGGACTTGAAAATATTTACGAAGCAGGCTTAATGCATAAAGATTTTCATCCTGGTAATATAGTTAATCAAAATACAGTTTTATTACTGATTTTGAATTGTGCAAACCAGTTTCCGAAAATGAAAAATTTATGGCATAATTCCATATATGGCACCTGAGGCATTGAGTGGCGGCCCATTGTAAATATACTTTATTTTTTAAATTAAATTTCCTGATCAATTATTAATCAATTATTGAAATCAATGCTTGAATTTAATATTAACACTTCTATAATCAATTGTATGCATATTTAGATTTCATAATTATTGAAAACAATATTTCAACATTCATAATTAGTGAAATCAATGTTAATCAATTATAAATTGTATTATTGCACCGTGAGTATTTAGATTCATTAGATTCATAATTATTGAATCAATGTTTTAATTTAATTCAATATCAATAACATTTCTTTAATCAATTATAAATTAATTGTATACATTATTACAGTTAGTGAGTATTTTAGATTCATAATTGTTGAAACTAATATTTCAATATCAATGATACTATCTAATCAATTATAAATCAATTATGTGCACAATATATTACGGCGAGCGAGTGTTCATAATTATTGAAATCAGTGTCAATTTCATTAAACATAAATAATACTTCTCAACTATAAATCAATTACATGCACACTACATTATATTATAGTCTGAGAGTACTTAGATTTTTAGTTATTTTCAATTTAATTCAATGTTGATACCACTTTTTTAATCAATTATAAATTAACTGTATGCACATTCTTATAGATAGTGGGTAATTGGATTCATTTTAATTGAAATCAATGTTTCAACTTAATTTAATGTCAATAATACTTCTCTAATCAATTTTAAATCAATTATGTGCATACGTATTATTTTATAGTGAATGAGTATTTAATGGTTCAATTTAATTTAATTTCAATAACACTTCTCTAATCAATATAAATCAATTGCATGCGCATTATATTACAGTTGGAGTATTTCAATTCATAATTATTGAGATCAAATTTTCAATTTAATTTAAATTATTGAACTTCTCTAGTCAACTATGAATCAATTATAAATCATCAATAAAATTTAACAAAAATTTGATTAGGTGTGATTTTTATTAAAAGTTTCGGATAATGCATTCAATTTTTTCGTCCCTAAAACGTTTTTAAACAGTTGCATTGAATAAATTATTGAATATTTGACTTAATATATCATAGCATTGATCCAGTTAAGAACCAATACTGACAAGTTAGGTTAATTAACAGTTAGCCTCAATTGCACGAAATTCCTTCGCGACATCAGTCATGTTCTTCAGTGCTGCTTCGACCTCAGGCCATTCACGAGTCTTCAAGCCACAGTCAGGATTCGCCCAAATGAGGTTCTTAGGAATATATTTGAAGATTGCGTGCAGACGCACTTTCAATTCTTCTTTTGTAGGAACACGTGGAGAGTGAATATCATAAAGACCTGGGCCAATCTCGGCGGTGTATTCATGCTCCTCAAATGCATTCAGGAGTTTCAAGTCGGACCTAGAATTCTCAATAGTAATTACATCGGCATCCAAACACCGAATAGCTTCGATGATATCGTTGAAGTCCGAATAGCACATGTGGGTGTGAATTTGCGTAGAGCAATCAACGCCGGTACTAGAAAGAAGGAAAGCATCAACTGCCCAATTGAGATACACATTCCAATCTTCTTTACGGAGAGGTAATCCTTCACAAATAGCAGGCTCATCAATCTAAGAAACCACAAATATAATTACTATGATTACAATACTCATACAAAAGCAGTAATGCGTACCTGAATCACGGAAATGCCAGCAGCTTCGAGATCGTGTACTTCTTCGCGAATAGCAAGAGCTAATTGAAATGCAGTGTCCTTGCGAGGCTGATCGTCACGAACGAAGGACCACTGAAGCATAGTAATTGGTCCAGTTAACATGCCTTTCATGGGTTTGTCGGTTAAGGATTGAGCGTATTTAATAATTTCTACAGTCATAGGGTTTGGTCTAGAAATATCTCCAAAGATAATGGGTGGCTTAGTACAACGTGATCCATATGATTGAACCCAACCGTTTCCACTAAAGACATAGCCTATTGTAAAAAAAGTCAATAAATTAATAATAGAACGGGATTAATCAATTTATAAAATATAAATACCCTGTAAATTTTCACCAAAGAATTCCACCATGTCATTACGTTCGAATTCTCCATGTACAAGAACATCTATGCCAATTTCTTCTTGGAAGTGGACGCATTTTTCGATTTCTCTCTTGATAAAATTGTCATATTGAGTTTGATTTATTTCACCTTTCTTGAACTTAGCACGAATAGTACGAATATCTTTCGTTTGGGGAAGAGACCCAACTGTCGTCGTTGGGAAGAGAGGAAGACTTAATTTTTTTCGTTGGCTAAGTTGCCTTTCATGAAAAGGAAACTTGCGCCTGAACATATCAGGGCCGAGGGCTTTCATTTTCTGCTGCACAGTGGGATTCTGAGTACGAGCTGATTCTCGATGACTTTGAATTCTAAATGCAAATTTTCGACTTAACACTATTTATTATCATCCAAAGACAAGCTAGAATACCTACGATTTACGGTTAGCTTCGAGCTCTGTCTGAACTGATTGAACACTATTATTCAATGCTTTGGAGATAATTACTATTTTCTTAATCTTTTCGACAGCAAAAGATAACCAATTCAAAATTTCATTATCTATTTTCTTTTCACTTTGAATAGAATGAGGGGAGTGCAAAAGAGAACAGGATGGTGCTATGAAAACACACTCTGAACCAAGGACATCAATAGCCTTCTGAGCTTTCGCCAAAGCAACTTCTAAATTGGTCTTCCAAATGTTGCGCCCGTTGACCAAACCAAGAGACAGAGAAACCTTTGCAGGCAGGCGCCTCAGAATTGATTCCAACTGATCAGGAGCACGAATTAGATCAATGTGAATTGCATTTATTGGAGTATCGGTAATGAAGTCAAGGTTGGTACCAATGCGCTCAAAATATGTTGCAATCAAAATTTTCAGCTGAGGAGACACCTTAGTAAGTGCATTATAGGCAGAAACATATTCGTTCTTGATGGTAGACGGGAGGTCAAGAACTAGGCATGGTTCATCAATTTGAATCCATGTAACTCCAGCACTGACCAATTTAGATAATAGTTCTTCGTATAATGAAAGAAGCCTATCCAATAACTGAATTGGTTTAAACCCTTGAGGCGCATCCTTTGTAGGCTTTCCAAGCATCAGATAGGAGACCGGACCCAAGATGACAGGGTGAGTTTGAATACCTAAAGCTTTAGCTTCTTTGTATTCGTCGATAACTTTTGTTGAGTTGAGAGTAAATTGTTGGTTTGGTTCAAATTCGGGAACAATGTAATGGTCTGCAGCAAAATATGTATTAGTCGACGACGATTAGTCAACGGAAGATACAAATAGCAAAAAAATTTGGACACTGACAATTGGTGTTGAACCATTTCTTCATTTTGCAAGCAGCAACATCAATTCCTGGTTTTTGAAGACCTCTACACATAGCGAAATAGGTTTCGAGACCAGGGTTGAGGTTCTTGTAACGTGCAGGTATGACACCAAAAGCATAGGAGTGATCGACCACTTGGTCATAGAAGGAAAAATCATTAGAAGGAATGTGATCAAGACCAGCATTCTTTTGAAGGAGCCAATGTTCTTCACGAAGTTTCTATATTTAAATAATATAAAGAATTAATGAAAAAAACACACGAGTTATTACCATCGAAATTCAAAAAAGGATGTTAAAATTTTCTTTTTTGAATTTCGACGGCATGTAGGGTTATTACATACTTTCGCATCGGTGATAAGAGTATTTTCGTCAACTTTTCCAGACCAGAAGTTTTCAACAAGACGTTTTAACTTACGATTAGCACCCATACGCGGGAAACCTAAGTTGAAAGTAAAAACCATTTTGTACGAATATGAAAATTTTTTTCAATCAAAACTTTTATTTCTTGAAGTAAAAAAAAATTTAGCATGTGAGTCTTAGTGTCACATCATTTGTCGATTACTTTGGTGTTCATAGATCGATTATCCTTGAACAATAATCTCTCCCCAAAATATGGGTATACAGATAAACTGTATAGTATGAATAGCTAGATTGTAAAGTGCTAATAAAATTATTTATATGAAACTAACCACCGTCACGTGAAGAATATCGTAAATAGCACGAAAATTGGGTTAACAAAAGTATTGCATTGTAAGAATTTTGGGTGTAAATTTAATATCATACTGTACGAAATTTCACATACTTTCTACTTTTATGAGACATCAACCTTATTGACATTTATTAATAGCGAACATTTAAATACGTAAACGACTTTTTTATTTTTCAATAGATAGAGAATAAATTTCTTTGTGCAAAAATTTAAATTAGGTGCTAATCTTTTTAAAATATCCGCTTTACTTAAAAAATTTATATAATTTTTAATAAATAATAATAATAATTAAGAAACATGTTAGTTATCTATTTATAGTCATTTAATTAAAGTATATAAGAAAATGAAAGGCTTGTATGACAGAAATCCGGTGATTTTTTTTATATATGATTTTTAATTTTAATGTAGATTTTGTTTGAATAAGGAAAGCGGTGCTATGTAAACAATTTCCTTTTCAAAAAAAAAGAATATAGCATTTCTAATTCTAATTATAAATTCTAATTATAATTCTAATTGAGGTAGAAATAGGAGGAAACGAACGGAGGTTGATTAAATGTTTTTTTTCTTTTGTCAAAAAAAAAACAACAATGAATTATGAGATAAGAAACACGAGAATCATTATTTGTAAATAAACAAAAAAAAATAATAAATAAATAAATAATTAATTAGTGAGAATCATTATTATTGTAAACAAACAAACAAATAAATAAATAAATAAATAAAAAAATCTAGAATCTTTTATCTCTAAACAATTAAATAATCAGTGCGAGAATCATTATTATTATTATAAATAATAAATAAAAAAAATCGAAAATTTTTTATTTTTCTAAACAAAAAAAATTTTACCTCAACAAATAAAAATTGATTAAATATTTTTTTTTCTGGCAAAAATCAACAGAATCATGAGATAATAAAAAACAAATAATAACAGAATTTTTTTTTATCTATCTCTAAACAAAATAAAATTACAAAAAAACGAGGCGGGGAGGATTATTAAATAAAATTTATTAATTTTTTTTCAAAAGTTTTTTTTTTATTTCATTTTTTTTTTAAAAAAAAAGCCTTATATCTTAATCACATGGCAGCGACGAAGTCACCATGTCCAAAAACATTTAGTTATAATAATAAAAAGTATTGTTGAAACTCAATTTTCATGTTAATCGTATTGCTCGGACCTTGCATTTTTTTTAATTTCCAATTTTAATTTTAACTTTAACTATATATATATATATTTGTTTTTTGATTTTTTTTTTTAATCTCTATCAACCTCCTTGATGAAGGAGAACAGTGAACTGCGGAGGTTGTTTCACATGAATTTTATCAGATCTTACCATTTTTATTTTATTCCAATTACCTATTGTCACGTCTGGACAGAACCAAAACTACAATTACACAACAAATCAATTCCGGCCACACCGATAGCTTACACTTCTTCGTGTATCACTATCTTAACTTTAACACAGTGTGGCAACTTAAATAACAACTACAAAAGTCTCAGGTGTTATCTGGAAGGTGCGTGAGTAAGCGAAGTAGAGGTAGTTTCCTACAGATACTATCAGTGTTAGAACGAATTTATAAGAGATAAAGTGTTTATTTACAATCAAACAATAAAGAAAGTTTTATTAGAAGTTAGATAACAAAATATTACAATGACGTGTTTCTATTCTGTTACTACTTCTACTATTTACATGAATAGTATTATAAACNTGTCACGTCTGGACAGAACCAAAACTACAATTACACAACAAATCAATTCCGGCCACACCGATAGCTTACACTTCTTCGTGTATCACTATCTTAACTTTAACACAGTGTGGCAACTTAAATAACAACTACAAAAGTCTCAGGTGTTATCTGGAAGGTGCGTGAGTAAGCGAAGTAGAGGTAGTTTCCTACAGATACTATCAGTGTTAGAACGAATTTATAAGAGATAAAGTGTTTATTTACAATCAAACAATAAAGAAAGTTTTATTAGAAGTTAGATAACAAAATATTACAATGACGTGTTTCTATTCTGTTACTACTTCTACTATTTACATGAATAGTATTATAAACGTTGTTATAATTATAAAAATAGAATAAAATAAAATAAAAATAAAGAGATAAAAGTATTAAAAATGTTGCTATCCTAAAAATGCCACGAAAAGGAACTCTCTCTTTTCTTCTTTTACTACTGCTGCTTTTATATTTCTTTTTCTTTTCCTTCCATCATTCCCATCATTTGTACTTCATCATTCTCCATCATNCCATCATCGTGCAACTCTATCATTTCCCATCATCGTGCAACTCTATCATTTCCATCATCGTACAGCTCATCATTTGGATTCCCACGCCACACATTTTCCATGCTACTATCTTCGTACCATCTCATCAATTCCCCATCGTCACCACAAACATTTCCTCCTTCAAGGGGGAGCTCCTGCGACCCTATCTCATTATTCCAATAATTTTGGGTTACTCGAGGATTTGCGTTTTTGCACATTTGCACCAACCTCTCGTATTCCTGTTTCGGAAGTCTATATAACCAATCGGGTGTAACACTACGAAGATCTTTTGGTAGTAGCATTCCGATTCCTCGTGCTAGTCCTCTTGCTCTCAAAGCTATTGTTCGTATTCGCGGACCATTCTGATGCGAGTACCTTCGTAATTCCTGTTCTATGGATGTGGTGGTTCGCTCCGCTTGGGCGGCNTGGATGTACTCCCCAAGACGCCTATAAGCGTTCACTCGTTGCCCGTTCGAATTAGTAGGATTTATTGCGATGGATAATAGTCCTGATATGTCGAAGTCGGACATATCCTTTGTTAAATCGTATCCTTCTTCTGGGACAGTCATTACGTCCATAACATAGGGAAACAGCGTATCATTACTCACAGGTTCTATCAAATTTGTTACGCTATCTCCAAGTATTGCATATGCGCCCGTATGGTCTACAACTAGTTGCGCATCCCCAGCAAGTACCATTAATTCTTCACGTATTTGTCTTATTTTTCTTCGAAAGTCTTCAGGGAATTGCATTTTTTTTTTTTTAACAATTTTATGCCTTTAAGTATTTCTCCATTATCTCTTCTGTTTCATATGATATAAAACCCCTTTGTTTATATGGCTTCAGCCGGTTACCATGTACGGGACGATTATTAAGCACTTCCTCTTTCATACTCCTTAATATGTACGACCCGTTCCCCAAACATCG
>PQFF01000047.1:5053-22679 GCA_003547095.1 Diversispora epigaea
TGAAATAAAAAAAGACATTACCGAAATAAAAAAAAATGGAAATGATTCAAATAATTCGAAAGAACAGAAGAAATCGGAAGAATTATATTTAAATGTAAGAATTTTGTTATACTTTATTTTCTATATATATAAATAAAAATTAATTATAAATATTTTTTACAGGAGATAGCCAATATTGTATCGGAACCATTTATAGAAACGGATATGTACCCGGACTTAGAAAAATTAAAAAAAGAAACAAAGAATTACATAAATTCGACCAATCCCGGATTTCTTGCAAAATATTCGGAAAAAAGATGGAATTCGTATTTTGAAAAAAGTATTCATAGTAAGGTATATAATTTAATTAATAATTTACTTTATATTAAATGACATTTAATAAAAAATGACGTTAAATAACGTTTTATAATATAGTTGCTATTGAAACTTCGATCAAAGAGGGGCAATATGGTTGCCAAAATTAAATCGTCAATATTTTCTACCTTTGGCGAAGATTCATTACCAAGTATTAATACCAGTGCGACGGAAAAAGAAATAATGGATTGGAAAAAAAAAGAAGAAGTTAGAAAAGCATTCAAAAAATTACATAAAAAGATAAATGAAGACGATGACGATGAAAAACTAACATGGTGTAATAGAATATTACAAAAAGCTTTTACAAATCCCGCTAAGAAAACAAAATACCTCCTTGCGTTTGCCGTAGGAGTAATTGAAATAACTCTTGATCCCGATAATGGAGGTATACAAATAAAAGACGTAATCATGAAATCAAAAATCAGAAAATATATAGTAAGTTTTATATTAATTTATTGAAGACACCAGAAAACAAAAAAAAACGTTAAATATCGTTATAATTTAGGATAAAATCGAAAATGGAAATATCTATATTTCATCATCAGAATCAGAATCATCCTCAGGATCCGCCTCAGAATTCGAAAAGGATAACAATGACAATATGAATGAGAACAACGAAGATGATGGCGTAATTTATATTGACTCTAATGAAGAAAACGATATAAATTTGGACGAATACAATATAGATGAAAGCGATATGGAATGAAAAATGATGTTTATTACTTTAATATTTTAAAAAATTCATAACGAAATAATATTTTTTTATATATTTCATGTAATAATTATAATAAAAGTAAAATAATAGTTAATAAAAGAAAATAATAAAGATTGAAATTAAATTTTATATTCAAAAAAAGTGTAATTTTTGAAAAAAACGTTATTTAACGATAAATTTAATAAAAAAAATATTAAAGCAATTAATCCGACGTTCTAGATCACAATAAATACGTTCTGCTCGTCTATGTTATTAAACGATGCTTTAAATATCATTATATATCACGTAAAAACGAACATTTCGTACCGTACTGACTAACGATAATAAACACCGATATACAACGTTATTAATACGAAACGTTCGTTATACGTTCTAAAACGGCGATATATAACATTATATATACACCGTTCATTAAACGTAGTATAAACGGTACGTATTTATAGCGTACTAGAACGTTACGTTCTAGTACGTAGGTGTCGTTCTAGAACGCAATACGAACGTTCCGTCCATAGAACGTTATATAACGTTATATAAAAATTACTGATGTATTTAATTAAACTATGAGTTTATTATTGAGTTAATGGACCTTTCTAACCAACTAACTGAGGATTGAGAGAATAGAAATTCAATCCTTTATATATATAATAGATTACGCTATTGATTACGCTGTACTCTACGCTATTAATTACGCTATCTATTACGCTGTCTATTACGCTGTACTATACACTATTGATCTACAGTTGTAATACATATTTTGTTATACTAATTTTTAAATGATTTACATTAATATTTATAAATATAGAAATAATATAATAATAGTTAATAAATACTAATAAATAAATGATAATAAGTAATAAATAATAAATATTGATTAAATAATAAAATATAATAATATAATAGTTAAAATAAAATAATAAACTACTACAGCTAACAACATATAACTGCTGTGTGATCTTTTATATATAGTTTTTCCCTGCTTTAGTTGTCGTTCCCCTATTTCTTTTTGAAGGTACAAATAGGCCAACAATTTGGTGGTGACTGTGAGATACGGTCGCTGTAACACCTTTTGAGATAGTGAATTAAAATAGTATTTAATTCTTAGTAATTAGTTAATATTTAACTTTTATGAATAGCATTGAATCCCTGCATAGTTTAACTAGTAAATTCGCCCTTGAATATAGTAATCGAGTTAGAGAAATAGTTCAGCAAACAGAAATAAATAGTTATCCCCCTACCTTTAATAGTCAGCAACTTGAAGAATTGAAACAAATTAGAGTGCAACTTCATATTCTTTTTAATACTAGAGATAATTGTTTAGTTATTTTTAAACAAATTGAATCTTCTTGAACCCCATTCGTAAGTTTAAATTTATGAGAGCAAAAGCAAGAAACCCTTGTGTTGAAAAAGCCATTGAAATTAAAAACGAAACTGTTAACGAGATTGTCGATAGAGAAATTGCTAAATCTGAACAAGACCCAGAACACGAAAGTTTCTATACATTAAAAGACCTAAGCAGAGTAAAGGATTGCCTGGATCAAATTGAACATCATAAGTGGATTAGAGATACCATCCTAATTGATAACGGTCAAAACTTTTTCAACAGACCTAAAAAACCAGTTCTCACTTGGAAAGTCCCTAACTAATTTGTAAACACTGGCTAATCACCAACGAAATCGATCATTACCAACTGTGAACATACCCCGAAGAAGATACCGTGTCTACCAACAACAACAGCAACAAACATCTCGACCATCTTTAAATACCTTACTTCCACCAAGGTCCCCACCACCACCACCTCACAATCGAATAAGAAATACCTCACCGGAAGGCTTGAACTTTTCACAAACAAGACCTGCAAGTCGTTCAAACACTCCTGATAGTACAGCATCTGAATCCTCTTCCCGATCCAGATCTATAAATAATCAACAACAAGACTTATTAATAGAGCAGGACAACGCAGAAATCCAGTATTGAACTCTAATTCCAAGAAATAGAAACGCAACTACAGAAATTGACGAAGATGACCAATTACTAATAACCTTTGAAACCTCAACCAATAACGATCAAGAAGGAGAAGTAGAACCAAACAAAGAAGAACTTCCTGAAGAAAATATACCTATTGACGCGTATAACGAACTAAACTTCCAACAATTTCTTAATTATATTAATCCGCTAAACGAATTTAATAACAACCCAGTACCAGAAGTTAACAACCACTCAGGTAATAATTCAGAAAACTCAGACGAGGAGATGGCAACTTACCTTGTGAAACCCCCAAAATTCTCTGGAACTTATGGAGAAGATCCATTGGAATGGCTCCAAGAATTTATAACCGCAGCAAAAGCAAATGCCTGGAATGCTGATAGAAAGAACGCAGTTTTTGGAGCTTACCTAAGAAAAGGACCAAGAGAATGGCACGATGAATGGACTGAAGCAAATGGAGGATACACTTGGGCTCAACTAAGCACTGCATTCACAGCCAAATACTGTAATGACGGATGGCGTGAACAGTGGAAAGATGAATTGAGAGCATTAAAACAGAGAAAAGGAGAAACGGTTGAAGACTACTATTACCAGGTGAAACAAATGGCGAAACGAGCTGACCTAAATGCCAATGCAACACTACCTTACTTTATAAAAGGATTGCTTCCTGAAATAAAGGCAGTGGTAAAAACTCACGACCCAGCTGATCTTCCTACAGCCTTTGATAAAGCTAGAGCATATGAACAAAGAAAAAGTGAATCCACTTCCAGAAGACATAAGAAGGCAAAAAAATATGAAAGCTCAAGCGACGAGTCGAGTGACTCAAGTGAAGAAGAAAAACATTACAAGAAAAAGAAGAAGGAAAAGGAATTAAGGCAAAAGAAAGAGAAGAAAGTTTCCAGCGATAATGAGCTTGAAGAACTAACCAAACGCTTTAATGATTTACAAATTAACTTGGCGCAACAAATTGGAAATCTTAACAAACAATTAAACCAACGTAATGAAAGACCTCGCGAAAGAAGGAACCTTGGATATAGACCAACTGTAACCGCTCAAAAGTGTTACACTTGTGGTGAACAAGGACATTTCGCAAGAGATTGTCTGTCTGAAAAAGTCCCCTATAACCGCTCTCGTGACAAAAGAAATGTTAGTTATGTGGAACAAGCCGATAGTGAAAATGAAGAGGAGTATGAAATTTATGAAGCCGTGAGAAATAAAGTCAACACCCGAACTACTCCTTTGAGAAAACCAGGAAGACCACCTAAACAACCAGCGCCTAAAACTGTATTTCCGAAAACACCACATCCCAAAGTAAAAATTCAAGAACCAGAAATTGTAGTAGATTTTGAAAAGGATCCTTATGATGAGGAAGATTCCGATATCGAGATGAAAGAAATACCAGTAAAAGTAACCAAACCCAAAACAGCTACCGCAAAACCTAAAGTTCCTAAGACTAAACGATTACCCTCAGTCATTGACCAACTTACCCCTTATGATATCTCTGAAGATATTTTAAAAATGACATCTAGCGCAAGAATTGGACAATTACTTAAATATCCTGATCAAAAGAAAAACCTGACCAAGATTCTTAGACGACCTACACCTGCCTCTGCAAATTTATTGGAGACAGGTTTAGAGAAAAGAACTACCGCAGCAAAATGCTATGTCCGTATCAAGAAAAATCCGNTAAAGGCAGTGGTAAAAACTCACGACCCAGCTGATCTTCCTACAGCCTTTGATAAAGCTAGAGCATATGAACAAAGAAAAAGTGAATCCACTTCCAGAAGACATAAGAAGGCAAAAAAATATGAAAGCTCAAGCGACGAGTCGAGTGACTCAAGTGAAGAAGAAAAACATTACAAGAAAAAGAAGAAGGAAAAGGAATTAAGGCAAAAGAAAGAGAAGAAAGTTTCCAGCGATAATGAGCTTGAAGAACTAACCAAACGCTTTAATGATTTACAAATTAACTTGGCGCAACAAATTGGAAATCTTAACAAACAATTAAACCAACGTAATGAAAGACCTCGCGAAAGAAGGAACCTTGGATATAGACCAACTGTAACCGCTCAAAAGTGTTACACTTGTGGTGAACAAGGACATTTCGCAAGAGATTGTCTGTCTGAAAAAGTCCCCTATAACCGCTCTCGTGACAAAAGAAATGTTAGTTATGTGGAACAAGCCGATAGTGAAAATGAAGAGGAGTATGAAATTTATGAAGCCGTGAGAAATAAAGTCAACACCCGAACTACTCCTTTGAGAAAACCAGGAAGACCACCTAAACAACCAGCGCCTAAAACTGTATTTCCGAAAACACCACATCCCAAAGTAAAAATTCAAGAACCAGAAATTGTAGTAGATTTTGAAAAGGATCCTTATGATGAGGAAGATTCCGATATCGAGATGAAAGAAATACCAGTAAAAGTAACCAAACCCAAAACAGCTACCGCAAAACCTAAAGTTCCTAAGACTAAACGATTACCCTCAGTCATTGACCAACTTACCCCTTATGATATCTCTGAAGATATTTTAAAAATGACATCTAGCGCAAGAATTGGACAATTACTTAAATATCCTGATCAAAAGAAAAACCTGACCAAGATTCTTAGACGACCTACACCTGCCTCTGCAAATTTATTGGAGACAGGTTTAGAGAAAAGAACTACCGCAGCAAAATGCTATGTCCGTATCAAGAAAAATCCGATTGCTGCAGTATTAGATTCTGGCGCAGCTGTCAGTATTATCACTAATAAACTGAGACAACTTTTGAAACTTGAAATCACCAGACCCTCTAAGGTTACCGTTATTACTGCAAATGGTACTAGGCAACGCGCTTTAGGAATTATTGAATCTGTTGGGATAGCCGTTCAAGATTTACTTGTACCAATGCAGTTGCAAGTAATTGAATCCACTGAGAAGAACCTTTTACTTGGAACTGACTTCTTCGAGAAAACCCAAGCTCAATGGGATTTCAAAAATTGTATCCTACAATTAACATACAATAATCAAACAACATTTGTTGAAACAACCCATTCTGATCAACCAATATACGAGGAAGAATCAGAAATTGAAAACGATGATGAAATTCAACAGGAAATGGAATATGAATTAGAAGATGAAGATGACTTGGAAGAATTGGAATCCTACCACTCTGAACAAATTAACGACACTGACAGTAATAGTAGTCCTCAGCAAGACGATAAACTGCCGAGTGAAGTAATTGATACTTCTGAAGAAAATCCCGCTACTTTCATTGCTGCCTATGAAGTGCAACTCAATGAAAATTCTAATGAATTAATAGTACATAAAGGAATACTTGACGAACAGCAAACGATTGTAACTGATGAACTCTTTTCTGAAAATACCGATGTTTTCGCAGAAAATATTTCCGAAGAAGGACAAACCATTGAACTTACACAAACCCACATTGTTGAACATGAAATTAAAACTCACGATGCTGAACCAATTAAACAACGACCTTACCGAATCGCCCCCACTGAAGCTGAATTCATAAAAGGAGAAATCGAAGCGATGTTAGATAAAGGAATTATACGCAAATCTAATAGTCCATGGGCTTCCCCTGTTGTAATCGTACCAAAGAAAAATAACAAGAAAAGGATTTGCATTGACTATCGCAAACTAAATAAAGTAACGGAAAAAGATGTATATCCCCTACCTATAATCGATGATATACTCGATAATTTTGAAGGAGCCCAATGGTTCTCTACATTGNATGAATTAATAGTACATAAAGGAATACTTGACGAACAGCAAACGATTGTAACTGATGAACTCTTTTCTGAAAATACCGATGTTTTCGCAGAAAATATTTCCGAAGAAGGACAAACCATTGAACTTACACAAACCCACATTGTTGAACATGAAATTAAAACTCACGATGCTGAACCAATTAAACAACGACCTTACCGAATCGCCCCCACTGAAGCTGAATTCATAAAAGGAGAAATCGAAGCGATGTTAGATAAAGGAATTATACGCAAATCTAATAGTCCATGGGCTTCCCCTGTTGTAATCGTACCAAAGAAAAATAACAAGAAAAGGATTTGCATTGACTATCGCAAACTAAATAAAGTAACGGAAAAAGATGTATATCCCCTACCTATAATCGATGATATACTCGATAATTTTGAAGGAGCCCAATGGTTCTCTACATTGGATTTGGCCTCCGGATATTGGCAAGTGGCTCTAAAAGAAGCTGATAAAAAGAAATCCGCTTTCATAACCAAATTTGGATTATTTGAATTTAATGTGATGCCTTTCGGATTGTGTAATGCGCCCGCCACATTTCAACGACTAATGGACAAAGTGATGAATCGACATATTGGAAAATTCTTAGTTGTATACCTTGATGACCTTACCATTTACTCTAAAACTTTTGAAGAACATGTGGAACATTTAAAAATTGTATTTAAAGTTTTACGAAATGCAAAACTAAAGCTGAATAAGGATAAATGTTCTTTCTTTTTACCCTCTATTAAATTTTTGGAACATGAGATTACCCGAGAAGGGATATTACCGGACGAAGAAAAATTAATTAAAGTTAAAAACTTTCCTACCCCATATAACCTCCGAACTCTCCGAGGATTTTTAGGACTCGCATCCTACTACCGTAAATTTATTAATAAATTCTCTGATATTGCAAAACCTTTGAATAAATTATTACAAAAAGATACACCTTTCAGATGGGAAAAGGAACAGCAAAAAGCTTTTGGGCAGTTAAAACATTATCTTATTTCTGCGCCAATTTTACAACACCCTAAATTTGACCAACCCTTTTACCTTCATACTGATGCCTCTGGTGTAGGATTAGGAGCCGTATTGGCTCAAAAAGATGAAAATAATAGAGAATATGCTGTTGCATATGCAAGTAGAAGTCTTACTAAAGCTGAAAAGAATTACTCAACTACAGAACAAGAATGTTTAGCTATAGTTTGGGCTGTTGAACATTTTAAACATTACTATGGTACTGCGCCTTTCTTTGTTGTAACTGACCACGCTGCCTTAAAATGGTTAAGGACTACCGAACTTAAAGGACGACGAGCTAGATGGATACTACGATTAGAACCCTATAACTTTACTATTGTACACCGAGCAGGACGAAAACATAACAACGCCGATGTTCTTTCAAGATTACCCCAATATAATTGATACCACAATATCCAATCACACATATAATAAACCTAGAAATAAAATAAGTAGAAATCTGACATTAAAAACAATTCAGCTCAGGTAGTCGGTGTCCTGACAAGTCTTAATTAACAATGGAATTTATAGAATATCGAAACATCAAACAATATATACAAAACCAAACCTTGCCTACCAACCCAAGAGATCAACAACGCATTAAATCAAAAAGCAAATATTTTAAACTTGAAAACAACCTATTATACAAAATCGACAACGAAAAAAAACTCGTGGAAAGTTATTACGAGTTTTACATAAACATGAAGTAGAACCTGTACTATTTATGTTACATAATCATCCTTTAGGAGGACATCTAGGAGTAGACATAGTGCATAACAAAGTTAGAGAAATATATTATTGGCCACAGATGTATGACACAGTTAAGGATTATATACGATCATGCGATAGTTGTCAACGAAGAGGAAAGAAAAGGAATCCGGAACCTTTACAACTGATACCAATAGGAGACCCATTCCATCGAATAGGAATTGATATAGTTGGACCTTTACCGCTTACTCCAAGAAATAATAAGTATATAGTAGTTGCTACTGACTATATGACCAAATGGCCTGAAGCACGAGCCCTATCAGAAGCTACAGCTCAACAAGTAGCAGATTTTATATTTGAAGATATTATTTGTCGACATGGTTGTCTACAGATTATATTATCTGACCGAGGAACTCATTTTAAAAATCAGTTAATAGAGAAATTATTGGAAAAATTTGAAATAAAACATTTATATTCGACACCATACCATCCGAAGACTAATGGATTAGTAGAACGATTTAACAGAACCCTTGTGGAATCTTTATCGAAAACTTCTGAAAAAGTAACCGACTGGGATAAACATATACCCTCTGCTCTTTTTGCTTATAGGACTGCTAAACAAGCTACTATAAAAATTGAACCTTTTTATTTGGTATATGGAAGGACTGCCAATTTTCCCACAAAGGAAGGACTTGAATTAGCTGAGAATAATCTACTAACTCGACTTTTTACTCTTACTGATGAATTACCTGTTATACGAGAACAAACACAAAAACAAATTGAAAAACAACAAAGTAAACAAAAAGAGTATCATGATCGACAAATTAAAAACATTAAAAGGTATCAAATTGGAGATAAAGTTTTAATGTATGACGCCGCCAAACATACAAGTCATACAGGAAAATTAGAACCAAAATGGAAAGGACCATTTTATATTCACAATAAATTAAATCCAGGAGTATATAAATTAAGGACCTTAGAAGGAAAAGTGTTATTAGCACCAATTAATGGATCGTTGCTCAAAATGTATTACGAGAGAAGCACCTGGGAGCCACAGATTGTCATTACTTCTTAATGGCCTACAAATTAGTTTACGGCGTAACCACAGTACAGATATATAAATAACTATTGTCCTGATAAAAATTCCCCTTGGAAAATTTCAAGAAAATGTCTCAATATTACCCAGATTTAATTAGATTAGGAAGTTATACCGTAAGACAAATTGATCGACCATACAATTTAAATAATACTTGGGAAACCTCTGCACAACAAGTATATCAGCAACTACAAATTGCAATGAGAACACGTGATCGACTAATGACTTTAGTGTACTGTTATTACTTGGGAGAACTGGTACAATTTTCAGTCACTCCAGATGCAAAGTGGAAAGAATTTGTGAGAGAACATCAAATTCCTAACAGTTATTATTTACGCCGAGGTATCACCAGGATTTATCAGCTCTTTGAAAAAGATCCTAGCCAAATGTATCGTACATTAACTTTGACTTTTAACATTATCTCAAGAATGAAGGTTTCCGTTTTTAACAAGTTACTTTAATATAATTCTGAAATTTATGCACTGACTGATAATATTGATTTGTCATAAGTAGAACTTNAAATAATAAGTATATAGTAGTTGCTACTGACTATATGACCAAATGGCCTGAAGCACGAGCCCTATCAGAAGCTACAGCTCAACAAGTAGCAGATTTTATATTTGAAGATATTATTTGTCGACATGGTTGTCTACAGATTATATTATCTGACCGAGGAACTCATTTTAAAAATCAGTTAATAGAGAAATTATTGGAAAAATTTGAAATAAAACATTTATATTCGACACCATACCATCCGAAGACTAATGGATTAGTAGAACGATTTAACAGAACCCTTGTGGAATCTTTATCGAAAACTTCTGAAAAAGTAACCGACTGGGATAAACATATACCCTCTGCTCTTTTTGCTTATAGGACTGCTAAACAAGCTACTATAAAAATTGAACCTTTTTATTTGGTATATGGAAGGACTGCCAATTTTCCCACAAAGGAAGGACTTGAATTAGCTGAGAATAATCTACTAACTCGACTTTTTACTCTTACTGATGAATTACCTGTTATACGAGAACAAACACAAAAACAAATTGAAAAACAACAAAGTAAACAAAAAGAGTATCATGATCGACAAATTAAAAACATTAAAAGGTATCAAATTGGAGATAAAGTTTTAATGTATGACGCCGCCAAACATACAAGTCATACAGGAAAATTAGAACCAAAATGGAAAGGACCATTTTATATTCACAATAAATTAAATCCAGGAGTATATAAATTAAGGACCTTAGAAGGAAAAGTGTTATTAGCACCAATTAATGGATCGTTGCTCAAAATGTATTACGAGAGAAGCACCTGGGAGCCACAGATTGTCATTACTTCTTAATGGCCTACAAATTAGTTTACGGCGTAACCACAGTACAGATATATAAATAACTATTGTCCTGATAAAAATTCCCCTTGGAAAATTTCAAGAAAATGTCTCAATATTACCCAGATTTAATTAGATTAGGAAGTTATACCGTAAGACAAATTGATCGACCATACAATTTAAATAATACTTGGGAAACCTCTGCACAACAAGTATATCAGCAACTACAAATTGCAATGAGAACACGTGATCGACTAATGACTTTAGTGTACTGTTATTACTTGGGAGAACTGGTACAATTTTCAGTCACTCCAGATGCAAAGTGGAAAGAATTTGTGAGAGAACATCAAATTCCTAACAGTTATTATTTACGCCGAGGTATCACCAGGATTTATCAGCTCTTTGAAAAAGATCCTAGCCAAATGTATCGTACATTAACTTTGACTTTTAACATTATCTCAAGAATGAAGGTTTCCGTTTTTAACAAGTTACTTTAATATAATTCTGAAATTTATGCACTGACTGATAATATTGATTTGTCATAAGTAGAACTTTATGACTAAGTTGGGAAGAATTGTTGACTTATTTTAATCATTTTCTTATTATCATATTTTATTAATATTTTATTATTATTATTTATCTATTTCTATTATTTACTTATCATTACTTATTATTTATATTATATAGTATTACAGTAGATCAATTCCTCAATATGTAATACAAATTAACCTTTATTTCTAAAATAAGTATATTATTAAATTCTTGTAAATCTGTAGTACAAATTAGAGTGTTAGTTATAACACGAGTTAATACTTTAGTTAAAGTACCGGTTAAAGTACTAGAGAAAGTACCAGTTAGGATATTAGTCAAGGTACCAGCATAATTACTATTCAGATTACAAGTTAACTTTATAGTTAAATTAATAATGTATATAAAGGCTGAGTTTTCTCTCAACCTCAATCTTCAGTTAGATACAAATCAATATAAGTTCCAATACACTTTAGTATAAACCTATTAAATGTATTTAGCTCGTAGTGAGTAATAAATTGATAATAAAGTCTTGGTGACATTGAATATTATAATTTATATACTTTGATATTATTATTCTTGGTGAATAATACCTCTTTTCATTTGTTGAAAACCTGTAGTTAAAGAATTGGTTTCTTTATTAATTGTCTTCGTAACGATAGAGATTTGTTCTCTATAACCCTTTTAAAACCTCACCCTTGCCTCTTTCGAATAAAACCACATATTTAAATCCTTCATAATTGTATTTATTACAAACCCTTCAACTATAGCACATTACATGTAACTGCTGTGTGATCTTTTATATATAGTTTTTCCCTGCTTTAGTTGTCGTTTCCCTATTTCTTTTTGAAGGTACAAATAGGCCAACAGTGCTATATTAAATAATTTCAATAAATAATTTTAATATTAATATTAGAATTAAAATAAAATTATAATAAATATAAAAAATATGTTATATATTATATTTACTTGTACACTGTTAAACATGTTAAAACCTTTATATAATTGAATTAGTTCTAATTCTCGAATTGTAATAATTTCATATTTTACTATAAAAGAGATCAAATTTTCCAATTCTAAATTATATAATTGATCGATCTAAATATAAAATAAAATTAATTATTAAATAAGTTAATTAAAATAAAAAATATATTTTTATATAATAAATATACCTGGATATTCCTGTGTAAAGCCCATTCTTTTAATTCTGATATTTCATTGATATTGTTTTCATTACTTTGTATTTTTNCTAAATGATAATATGCATTATGATGTAATAAAATTGAATTTGGAACAATTACAAGTGATTCTGTAATACATTCATCAAATATTTTTCCTGCCATAAATATTTTATTAAAATTATCTGGAATTGCTAAAATATTCCAAAAATTTTGTAAAACATCATGAATAATTCCACCAGCATCTATGCCCCTATATTATATATTATATTATTTTAAATACAAATTAATAATTTTATTAAACTATTTAATAATAAATAATATAAAGATTAACTTACATTTCATTGATTAATTTAATTTCTGGTATATCTAATAATGTTTCATTCTGACACTTTTGTATCCAATTAAAAATTTCTAAGCTTGGATCATTACTTTTATTAAGAGTAATAGTTGTTGTTTTTTCAGAAATATTCTCTTGAATTCTTAAAAACTTTAGAATATTTTTAAAAATATCAGTTGTATTGGAAGATTTTGGAGATAGTTTATTAAGAATAATCATATCATTATCATTTTCTACATTGACATTTTCCAATTCAAGTATAGTATTTTCATTTAATCCAAAATTATCATCAAGTTCATAATTATTAATATCTGATTGTTGTGATTCAAAACTTGTTATATTGTGTGAAGAACTAGAAGATACCAATTCTTTATTATTTAATAATATTATATAAAAAATAATTATTAATAAATAATATTATATAAATACTTATAAAAAATCTTATTATTTAAATTTACCATTATTAAATTCAAAAGTATTTGTTATATTATATGAAGAACTAGAGGCTGCTGATTCTTAATAATTATTAATAAAGATGTTATTACAGTATATAAGATAATGAAGGGTTGTACAACAAAAATCCGGTGATTTTTTTTATTTATGATTTTTATTTTTAATGTAGATTTTGTTCGAATTAAGAAAGTGGTGCTATGTAAACAATTTCCTTTTCAAAAAAAAAATTCCCTAATATAGTATTCCCACACCTTTCATTTTTTATAAATTCTAAATTCTAATTTTAATATTAATATTAAATTATAATTAAAATTAGGAGGTAGAAATAGGAGGAAAAAATTTTACCTCAACGAACGGAGGTTGATTAAATATTATTTTTTTTTTCTTTGTCAAATACAAAAAAAACCAACAACAAATTATGAGATAAGAAGCACGAGGCTCATTATTTATAAATAAATAAAAATAATAATAAACAATAAGCATGAGAGTAAATAATAAGCACGAGGCTCATTATTACTAAATAAACAAAAAAAATGAGGCGAGGATTATTGAACAAAATTCATTTAAATAAATTGATTTTCTTCAACAATAAAAAATGTTCTTTTTTTTACCTAAAGTCAATTTTTTCAACAAAAAAAATTAATTCTCGTCTACAAAAAAAAAAGGGGTTTTCATCTAAAAAAATGTCATAATTTAAGCACAATTTGTTATATTGACCAATACACCAAAAAATTTACAAAAAAAAACTTAATGTTGGTATTTCTTTTTTTTTTTGCATAATTAATAAATAAATGTAGTGTGTTGTTTATTTCATTTTTTTATTACACTCAATTTATGAAAAAAATAATTTTAATATGCGTTATTTCACAGAAAAAAATAATGGTAGTAGTGATATTGTTATTTTACAGAATACACCAAAGTCCAAAGAAATTACCTTTTAAACTTAGTTGCTCGATAAGATAAGATTTGCAATAATAAAAAAAAATTAATGATATTGTTAAAACTTAAATTTTTCAACTAGAAAAAAAAACAATAATATAAAAATGTACTACTGACAAAAGAGCATGGCTAAAATTCATTTATATTGTTACACAGAGTACTTTATTTATTTATATTATCACATATCAAAAAATACATCACCCATAAATAACACATGGTAAGGATTTACAATCAAATGAAAAAAAACATTGTTTCTTTATTATTTGAGACGCGTTTGATATATTTTTGTTGTCGAATCCCGGTAATCCACATTTTTTATATATAAAAATGAAAAAAAAACTTTTTGGCCAATGTGCTGCCTGCAATTTAGAAAAACCCGAAGAACGATACCGGAATATTAGCAACTATGCACTAGAAAAGGCTTTAACGGGAATAGCGTATGAGATACATTGTCCGGAAATTAAAGTTGGAACTTTGTTTTGTAACAGATGTTATTGCGCAATTGTTGAGCATAATAATTATAAAAAATATAAGAATAACAATAAAAAAAGAAGTATTGAACGTGACTTGACATATCAACCAAATAATCAAAAAAAACGAATAACTGTGAGTTTGGAAGAATATCAAAGGTTGGTTAATAACTCAAAATCAGTTGAAGAGTTAAAGATCGAAATTCAAGAATTAAAAGGTCAATTGAAAATTGCAATGAAACCAATGTCCAGGTAATAAATTTTTAACAATTTATAATTATCTATAATAAATTAATACATCTATTAATATTTATAATTTATAAATAGATAACAATACTTTCATAAAATATTTCAATGATAAAATCCAATGTCTCACTACAGTTTTATATAATTATCAACATCGTGAAGGAAACAAACCAGTTTTAGATGCAGATGAATTTGTAACTTTAATTGAAAACTGAGATCCAAATCTTCGTGACTTCTTCAATCTTATTTATCAATCTATGAATCCTAATGCAAAAGGATGGAAAACGAAAGAATCTTTAAAACAAAAGGTTATGTTACTTTGTTATCAAATGGCAGTATTACGAAACAAACAAGTTAGTGGAACAAAAAATGTTATTGGACTTTATATGGCCGGCACTGGCACATCAACTGTTGGCATTAATACTCTTTTAAATATGGGTTTAAGTGCAACCTATCAAACTGTTTACAATAATAAAAAACAAATAGTAAATGTTTATGAACAAACAATTCAAGAATATATTTCAGATAATGTTAGAAATTTTTATTATTTTTTATAATTTATTTTATATTTATTTATTTTAATATTAAATTAATAAAATTTTAGCAACAGAAACTTTTAATTCTCAACATAGATGATTATCATGACTTACATGAATCTCGCATTCCAAGTGTAACTTCTATTAATCGAATTTCACATATGGCAACTATTTTACTTAATACAAATAATATTTTACCAATTCTATTATCATCTACTTTTCATAATCCAAATGGTATTGATGCCAATTTACTTAAACAAGCACTTAATTTTCAATATATGACAGGATTTTCAAACAGTTACAATGCACAAAAATTCAATTGGATTTCAATAAAAGATGTTACAACATTAAATGAATTTAATCTAGTAGAAACTTTAGTTGTTCATTGCTATGATGCAGATTTATCTGAAAAACATGTTCGAAGATTTGATACAACAAAACTTGTAGATTTTATACCATCAGATTTAAAAAATATGAATGATTATATAAAAGTATTAATTAAAGTGTTCAGGTAAATGCTTTATATAATTTATTAATAATAATTATATTCATTATTATTTAACATAATAAATTTATGCCAAAGATTATCTGAGATGCAATCATATTTAATGAATTACATAATACCTATTCCTGCTGATTTTCCGGGACAACTTTATATCCGAAGAGCAATTGTACAAAAACTCAAATATAGAAATCAATGTTCCATTCCAAAAGAAGTATTAAGTTTGGTTCCAATTCTTGGACCTTTACATGTCTCACTTAATACTCGAGAAAGTTGTTTTTTAACTTTTCATCCATTCTTTAATGAATTATATAAAGAAGTATTTGGAAAAAAAAAAAATTTAGCAGCAAAACCAAAACCTTGGCGTATCAACCTTTTACTTTATTTAGCACATGCAGGTTGGAGTACTATAAAATCTTATATTTTTGCACGATTTAAATATTCAAAAGATCTTGGATATTGTACATTTGTGGATTTATTGGATAATTTAATACCAGCTACATTGGATATTTATACTATTTTATTTCGGAGAAACAATTTTGATCAATATATTGAGACAATATTTCGATTGTGGACAGTAATGAGAAGATTTGGACGAAAAAATTATGATAAAATAATGCTTGCTTTGATATCTGATATTCAATACTGGACTTTTATTCAACATCCTATTATCAATACTCTTAGAAATAATTTAAGAATGTTTGATGAATATCCAGTAGAAAATTTTCACAGTTTAGTTCGCAGACATACATCTGGAAAAGTTACATGTGGGGAATGGCTAAGGCGTGACGCAATGTTTATTGATTATCATAGAAATGATAATCAATTTGCACAATCATTTGCTCCCAAACGTTCATATCCTTATACAAAAAAAAACCTGGATTTAATGGCAAAACGGACTGCTATATTTCTTTTGCAATTTTTTGAAAAACTTTGGATTAATTGTGGAAAAGCTGAAAGAAAAATGGAAGGTGCAAGAATAAAAAAACCATATTATTATTTTCCACCACTTTCTAAAAGATTTTCTTTTGGAGCAATACCATTAGGTTATCATTCTTCTCATTTACCAAATCAGAACCAATTTTGTGATTATGAGAATTGTGATTTTATTTTCAATACAAATGGTATTGTGCTTATCTGTAGGCATGCATATCATGAGGAATGTTTTGATAGAATTGGACTTAAATGTCAATATTGTTTTGAATATCTTTCAGCATCTATTGATGAGTTGAGTCATTCATTCAATGAGCGGTTAAAAATGAATATTGACATTGAAAATGAATTTGATCAAATGCATATTTTATCTTCTGAAGATGATAATTCACTTGATCAAGCAGAAATTATTAAAGAAAATAATGACATTGATAAAGAATTGGCAGATAAAATTGCAGGTATTATTTAATAAATTTATTATTATTATTAATTATTTAATAAATATTTACTATAATAATTATTTTTATTAGAATTTACTTGTAATATGAATACTTTTTATT
>PQFF01000047.1:25348-44240 GCA_003547095.1 Diversispora epigaea
ATATTAATGGGATTATTAATGGGATTATTAATGGGATTATTAATTGGTGTTACGGATGGATAATTATTACTAGTAGTATTATTATTATTATTATTATTATTATTATTAAGCTCGTGATAAGACTCATCATGACTACATGCAGCACAAATATATTGATCATTTGAAGCACGAAAACGAAGGCATTTGCACTGACTATTGGTGTTAGAAGGCACGTAGACACACTTTCCCAACATTTTTTAAGATTAAATTTTTAATCAATCTTGATTTAATAATTAATAAAATTTCGAAGGGGTTATTTTTGACATATCGGGTTAATTAATTTTATCTGTGATAAAATTTTTTATAACTGTAATAAAATCCTGATACATCTGAGTTATTTCTCACTTACAAGTGAGATTCAACTCTGATATTAACTGTGATAAAATTTTTATAAGTGTAATTTTATCTCCAATATATCTGAGTCAAATCCCGATACATCTGTAATTTATCCAGATACATCGGTGATAAAATTACACTTAGAAAAAATTTTATCACTGATATACTAAGTGTGATTTATCACTGATACATCAGGTAAATCAACCGATACATCAGGGTAAATCAACAGATACATCAGGGCAGTATTGTCATGGGACATCTTGGGACATTTTGGGACAAAAATAATTTTTTAAATTATAAAAAATTACATTATTAATTAAAGTTATTTAGAATTGATTTTTACATATATTTATAAAGTTTTAATATATCTTTATAAGCCCAATAAGGGTAGGGACAGTGGGACATGGGACAGTAAAAAAATTTAGGGACATACAAAATGTACAATACTGCATCAGGGTAAATCACCGATACATCAGTAATTTATTACCAATGTATCAGGGTTATTTCTCACATACATGTGTGATTTTAACCCCGACTTTTGTCCTGTTTGGCGTGCCATACGTTTATTATAATAAAGTGAAAGTTATTGAAGGTTATCAATATCAATAACCTCCGGAGTATTACGTTTTATTAATAAAAATGAAAGTTTTCGGTACTAATAACCTTTGTAAATATTACGTTTATGTTGGAGGTATTCGAAGGTTATCAGAGTGAAGGACTTCAAAGGCTTACGTTTAAAAAAATTTACTGATAAAGGCTTAACGCCAATGCTGACGCATTATCTAGAATAACTAATTAAGATAACAAATATAATAGAACTCAGATATTAATTAAAGATACAAAATCTTGAAACTTTTTGGAAATGGATGTAGATACTTATAATCAGTTAACAGAATACTTAATAAATCATACTTTTCTACTGAATAATACTAACGAACAACAACGAAAATTACGACAACAAGCAAATTATTATATAATTCAAGACAATATTTTATATAAGCAAAATAAAGAAAGCGATTCTCTAAGGGTAATCACAAGAGAAATTTAGCTAAAATATTATAAAACATGCATAATGTACTAAATGCCAGACATTTTGGTATAAAGGCTACCATAGATAAAATAAGACAACAATACTTTTGATCTACGATGGATGACAATATTCGAAATTACATAGAGACATACGATATATGTCAAAGACAAGGCAAACTTAAACAAACTGAAGTATTGTGACCTATTGGAATAGGACAAGCTTTTGATCAATTAGGAATAGACATTGTAGGACCCTTGAAGCTAGCAACAATAGAAAAAAAATACATAGTAGTGGCTACAGATTATTTTACAAAGTGGTCAGAAGCCAGAGCTATTGAAAGAACAGATGCGAAAACTATCGCTTGGTTTCTATATGATAAAATTATATGCAGACATAGTTGCCCAAGAGAAATATTATCTGATAGAGAAACAGTATTTGTTAGTCAAATAGTAACCAACCAAATAGAGATAATAGGAATCTATCAAAGACTTACGTCTGCTTACCATCCTCAAAATAATGGATTGACAGAATGGTATAATCAAACACTCTGTCAAACTTTAAAGAAATGCGTAAAGAAAACAACGCAAGAATGGGATACACTGATAGCTTTGATACTTTTCGCATACCGAACAATTAAAAATGGGACAACGAAATATGAGCCATTTTACTTACTATATGGACAAGTTCCTATATTACCCATAGAACTTGATATTATTACTTGGCCAGTTTAAAAAAATGATCCACAAAAGAACTGGAGAAGTTGTGGGAATATTCGAAGATAATCGAATTCAAGCATCTAAGAATATTAAAGATGCACAAAAACGACAAAAGATAAACCATTATAGGAAAATTCGAATAATAACATACAAGATAGGAGACATGGTGTTAGAGTACAGATCTGATTTATAGAATGTTCATAAGTTTCAAGACAAATGGGCTGGTCCTTTCTTTATTCATAAAGTTCTTAATAATGGCTCCTACATATTAAGAACTAATAATGGAGAAGTTCTCAATAGTCAACCTGTACATAGCAATCAATTGAAATCATATAAACAAGGGGTTATTACTGGTTTAATGAACAAAAATCGGAATCTTATTGATGACGCAAATATACATAAATCGGACATCCTATTTGTGAAAATTCATAAATTAGAAATTCCTACTTATAAATTGGAAAAAATCGACTGCCTATATTTAATAAATCTTAGCAAATTTAGTCATTAATCAGAATCCTATTCATGATAAAACCATCCTATTTTTTTTTTATTTGACCAGTGTATCATTTCACGTGAAATATCGAGTAAACAATAGACTTGTTTAAAAGAATTTGTAAGATTGCGAAAAGTCCTGAAAAATTTTACCAAAAAACTTTTTTTTTAATATGAATAATATTTCAATTTTAGACAGTTTACGAAAGAGAGTTCATGAATTACGAAGAGAATTTCTGCAAATCTTAGAAGAAGTCCAGATTATTATAGACAATACTGGTGCATATTTGGTAACAGAAAATGTTATAACGGAAATTGATCAACCCGCGGATAATGAAATTACTACACAATATAACGATACATTAACAATGTATATATGTGGTAGATATTTTTACAGCTCTAGAAGAACCAGATCAGGTTATTGATCACAACTTAGACGAACTTCTATAAATAGCAACAGATGTATATGGAACAAATAATTAAAGAATAAATGCATATAAGAAACCTGGTGATTACCTACAAGACGCTCAATTAAGAAGTACCATGACAATACTAAAAAGAGAATTACATGAACGATTTCACCAAAACGGAGTACGAATTTATCAACACTGGTCGAATGAACAAAAATCAGAATCCTATTGATGGCGTAAATATGCATAAATCAGACATCCTATTTGTGAAAATTCATAAATCGGAAATTCCTATTTATAAATCGGAAAAAATTGACTGTTTATATTTAATAAATCTTAGCAAATTTAGTCATCAATTGGAATTCTATTCATGATAAAAGCGTCCTATTTTTTTCCATTTGACCAGTACAAATAGCAATATGAATACGATCATTATTTCAAGTAATAGGAACACCATATACTAGAAGCTTCCAAAATGTTACGCCAAATTGGATCTATAAATTGCCAAAACCAGAGTTCGAAAGATTTCTGCAGCTTTGTAAAACAATAGGTACACAATTAATGGAAGATTTTTTGGAAATAGATGTAAGGTCACAGGAGTTCCCCTTTAAAGGAGGAAATGTTTGTGGCAAAGTAAATTGGTAATCAGGTAAAATGTCATAGGGGATAATATTTTGTGACACTAGATGAACTTTCAGGTGATTGTCATCCTTGTACGAGAATGAAGGATACCGTATGAGAATGAAGGATATCGTGCGAGGATAAAAGATAATGCACAAAAGATAAAGTATGAAGTACAAGGATGAAGTGTAAACAAAAGAGAAAGTATAAATATGACTGTTATTGGAAGTAAGTTTCAAAAAGAGTGAAAAACTCAGTTAGTAAATAAATAAACAATTAATTAATAATTAGAAATAATTCAGAATAATTCGAAATACTTTAATAAATATTATATAGAAAAGTAAACTTCATTTAGGAACAGGAAAGATACGTCACACTGTAATATTTCTGTTGTTAAATGATACTTTGCTTTTAAAACTTTATATTTTATATTTTAATAAACTTATATTTTGTGTCGTAATATTGCGAAATATTATTAAATATTGTTTGATACTGCGTTACTACTTTTACTCCACTTTACTCACTGTGCCTTCATGATTAATTTGATTATTATTTAATTATTATTATTATTTATTATATTTATTATCTGTTTCGAAATAGGCCAGTTAAATCGATTGTATTAGCCGTGACCTACTGGCAGATAGAGCGTATTATTATTTGTTTGTGTGATGCAAACTGAGAGACTGATTTGAGAAATTATTCAAAATACTCTGCACTCCTGTGACAATATATTTATATATTTAAGGACATATTCTAACTTTATATGTTTAAATTTAGAAACTTAAACATTTATACAACAACTGTACCTGATAGAATGCATCACTTGGATCTAGGCCTATTCNAAACAAAAGAGAAAGTATAAATATGACTGTTATTGGAAGTAAGTTTCAAAAAGAGTGAAAAACTCAGTTAGTAAATAAATAAACAATTAATTAATAATTAGAAATAATTCAGAATAATTCGAAATACTTTAATAAATATTATATAGAAAAGTAAACTTCATTTAGGAACAGGAAAGATACGTCACACTGTAATATTTCTGTTGTTAAATGATACTTTGCTTTTAAAACTTTATATTTTATATTTTAATAAACTTATATTTTGTGTCGTAATATTGCGAAATATTATTAAATATTGTTTGATACTGCGTTACTACTTTTACTCCACTTTACTCACTGTGCCTTCATGATTAATTTGATTATTATTTAATTATTATTATTATTTATTATATTTATTATCTGTTTCGAAATAGGCCAGTTAAATCGATTGTATTAGCCGTGACCTACTGGCAGATAGAGCGTATTATTATTTGTTTGTGTGATGCAAACTGAGAGACTGATTTGAGAAATTATTCAAAATACTCTGCACTCCTGTGACAATATATTTATATATTTAAGGACATATTCTAACTTTATATGTTTAAATTTAGAAACTTAAACATTTATACAACAACTGTACCTGATAGAATGCATCACTTGGATCTAGGCCTATTCAAATATCAAATAGAATTCACTATGAAATTATTAAAACTAAAACTAGGAAAATTAGTGAATAACATGAACAAAATGATTGCGAAAATTCCAAGACATTCAGATTTAAAAGTATTTAAAAAAGGAGTGCAATCACTATTTCAATTAACTGTAAGCGAATATAGAGATATGATAAAGATTATGGTGTTTGTAGTCAATAGTTTATATAGTGAAAATCTTTCGAACATCTATGTGAAATGGAATGAAATGTATTTACTGAGCAGATTGAAAAATTTTAAAAAAAACGATCTACAAGATTTTTAGATAAAATAATTGTCTAAAGCATAACGGAAAATACTGTATATATATAAAAAATAATAAATAAAATATTAATCTATTTAATTATATAGAAAGCGATCAATAATTGGGGTAATATATTTATTAAATTATTTTGAGATATTTCGCGTTCTAATTTAAAATTTCCAAAGTTATACTCGTGGATTTATTATATTGTTGATACAATTTGAAAACACAGAGCAATAAATAAATATACAACTAAGACATATGAAAGTTTACATAAAACTTATGTGAAGATTTCTTATCGTCTCAGTAATAAGAAAGATGTAGAAAAACAAATAATGGAAAATGTAAATAAAAAATAATCATTTATCGTTTGATATTTTGAAACTTATTAATTTTATATTTTTAGATTTGATGTCGAGCAATTGTTATGTGAAATTGTGTGAAGAAAACCAAAACTCCAATGGCTTTCACGTTTATTGCGAAATTATTTGACTTTAACTTTTCAAAAACTATTAATAAACATAGAGACAACCCGAATCTTAATAAAAATATATCAAAAGGTTTTACAAAATTTATTGACTGTTTAAACTCATATCACAAATTATTGAATATAACTTCTGAAGACTGCCGAATAAAGATATATAGTTCTGTTACATTAAAAAATAGTGCTATTTTACGTGCAGTAAACAATTTTCATGATAGGCCATGGTTTAGCAATATTGTCATTAACATGGATATTGAAGAACTTTCCAACTATCAAACAGATAACAGAATTTGTCATGCACAGGTATTTTTATTACTATTTGATTTTCATAATAAAATGTAGAAATTTACTTAACTCTTTTTTTATTATTTAAATATTATTAATAACAGAAATAAGATTACCAAATAAATCAATATCATTACATCTTGCACTTGTACAATGGTATGATTATACATATTCCCAAAATTGATTTTGGATTTTTGAGGTATTTCGACTTTTTGAGATTTATGCAAAATCCATTCTATATATGGAAGTAAAAAAAGTACCCAGTTATGTGTATCTTCAATCAAAGAATAAATCTAGGTGGTCAAAAAATTTCGGGTTTTAAGTAAAATAATTTCGTCTTCTATGAAAAACTATTTCGACTTTTTTCCCCGAAATTGCAATTTCGGGGTCCCAAAATAATTTTGTGTGCAAGTATAGGTATGATTTTAAATTTGAAATAACACCATTTGTTTACAGTTGTCCTTTGTTGGAATTAGTAAAGTTGTACAATTTTATAGAAATAGAAGCGATCAAAGATATAGTTTATATAATTTCACGTTTTGATAAAACTAATGAACATTTTGTAATTGAATTAGACTAGTGAGACCTCGACTTTATTCATATATAATATTTAATAAAAAATATATTAAAGAATAAAATCTANTTTCATAATAAAATGTAGAAATTTACTTAACTCTTTTTTTATTATTTAAATATTATTAATAACAGAAATAAGATTACCAAATAAATCAATATCATTACATCTTGCACTTGTACAATGGTATGATTATACATATTCCCAAAATTGATTTTGGATTTTTGAGGTATTTCGACTTTTTGAGATTTATGCAAAATCCATTCTATATATGGAAGTAAAAAAAGTACCCAGTTATGTGTATCTTCAATCAAAGAATAAATCTAGGTGGTCAAAAAATTTCGGGTTTTAAGTAAAATAATTTCGTCTTCTATGAAAAACTATTTCGACTTTTTTCCCCGAAATTGCAATTTCGGGGTCCCAAAATAATTTTGTGTGCAAGTATAGGTATGATTTTAAATTTGAAATAACACCATTTGTTTACAGTTGTCCTTTGTTGGAATTAGTAAAGTTGTACAATTTTATAGAAATAGAAGCGATCAAAGATATAGTTTATATAATTTCACGTTTTGATAAAACTAATGAACATTTTGTAATTGAATTAGACTAGTGAGACCTCGACTTTATTCATATATAATATTTAATAAAAAATATATTAAAGAATAAAATCTAACTAAGTTATAACTAACTACCGCCTAGCTAACCACTATAAAGGTTTAACCCTTTATATGGTAAGTAATTTCCCTATCAAAGTCGAACAAAAAATATATTTGATAATAAAAGAGGAAAACAAGATTATATAAAAACCTTTATAGAACATTTTTTACTAACAAAACTACACCCAACTCCTAACAACTAATTTAACATCCGACTAAAACTACTAACCAACAAACACAACTCATCAACTAATCTCAAAACTTCCTCTACGCCTATTGCCATAGGTCATCAACTAACACAACTATAAATAATAATATTATTATTACGAGTATTGTCAAAAGTACCCAATGATTACTAAGAGTGGTCTTCCATTTTGGATAAAACTTTTAGGGGCGAAATATTTTCCAACACAGAATGGTGGTAAATGCTTTTTATTTATGTTTTGACCTAAGTCTTCCACGCTTGCGACTTGGCGAAGCCGATATATCATTCTGGTTTAATGGGACTTATAATATTTCTTTCAAATACACATTTTGGTTTTACATTTGCGAACTGCAGTTCTCCCACTAATGCATAGCATATTTTGTTCGGTATGAAAGTTCTTTCGGATATCCTTTCACTTAAACTCCTGAAGAGCCCTTGACTTGACAAAGGTTTGAGGATTTTTAACGTTTACTGCGACAGAGGTTAATATATTTTTCAATACCAGCATATACTCAACGAAGTACTGGTTTTTCACGTTAATACCCATCATATCAACTTCTGCTTATTCAGTTAAATAGAACATTAAAGAACAAATAACTAAACTTATAATAATAATACAACTCATACCCTTCAACTTATATCTCACACCCTCGTCCTCCTAACAATCATCACATCACACATTGTTATCACCGATTATCTCCTAAATTACCCACCAGTTACCCGATTTCATTAGTGCGTCACCACCTGGATCTACAAGATCGACAATTCAAGGTCAAACCGAAATTTAACATTCCTTCCAAAAAGTATTTCATGAAAAAAAGGAAGAATTTTGTGGTGCAAACCTGTTTTTAACCTTTTAAAAATTTAAACAGCTCCAGAAAACACTTCTGTTTCTAGTATTTGTTTGAAACAATATTGTTAATCTAGAAAAAAGCAACCTGGCCACTTTCACAGCCAGTGTCGTGGGTGTACTTTCATATCTCCCACTTACGATTCTTTTAAGAAGTTTATAGTCCTTCCTGTTAGGTACAAGACTTTCAGTTTGGTTATCTCTTTACTTTTAGAAGGCACCAGTTAGTTTTTAGTTAGAACTAACAAACTAATTATTCTTCCAAGTCATTATAACTTCATTACATTCATTATTAATTTCATTATTAATAATTACTTTTATTAATAACTTCATAAATTAATAACTTCCTTTAATAATAAATCTTTTTATTATTTATCTTAGAACTTCCTTTATCACAGATTTCCTTTATAGATAACTTTCTTATAATTCATACTTCAGATATTTTTATATTTTATTAAAAATTATATCTTTTAATCCGTTAGTACTTCCTTTATTTATGAACTTCAAATCATATTATTAACTTAAAATTATAATGTTATACAATTAAGCAATCAAGTAATAAATCCCATAACATTCATAATCCTTTCGTTACTTATAATATTATTTTATTCATTTTAGAGTTTCAGAGTTTATTTAATAAAATATCTTACTTAATATTTATTAATATTTTTATTTAATGGTCGCTTCTTAATAATATAATTATATTTCATAATTATAATATTCACTTTCTTTGAGCTAAAACTGAAAATTAACAATTCAGAAATTAACTACATCAGGAATTAAATATAAACGTTCTAGTGCGTCCAAAATACACCGATCTATAGCGTCCTACGAACACCACCTACGTTCATATAGCATATTAAATATGCGTTCTAGTGCGTTCTCCGAACGCTTCGTATATATAGCATACTAGAACGCACCGTTCTACACTGGTCAAAAATTTATAAAACCTACACCTATCAGGTACCAGATAGGTATAGTATTTGTGCCTAATATCATACACATATCGGGTACCCGATAGGTGTGAGAAAACATTTTTCACACTTATCGGGTATCCGATATATGTAAAAAAATATTTTTCACACCTATCGGGTACCCGATATGTGTACGATATTAGGCACAAATACTACACCTATCTGGTACCCGATAGGTGTAGGTTTTATAAATTTTCGACCAGTGCTAGTGCGTTCTCCGAACGTTTCATATATATAGTACCGTTTTAGTGCGTTCTCCGAACATTTCGTATATATAGCGTACTAGAACGCACCGTTCTAGTGCATTCTCTGGACGTTTCGTATATATAGCGTTCTAGAACAGGTAAGACGGAAAGGTGTGGAGTCTGGTCAATCACATGAGTGGTGTATACCCTAAAAATCGATGTTGAGTACAGTGTATCTAAAAAAAACGTACAAAAGAGTACCGTACAAATTTGTACATTGTACAAAATTGTACACCGTACAAATGTGTACAGAATAAAAAAAATTTGGTACTCCACATCTTATCTTTGTTAATATAATTAATATTCGAAATGTGTGGTGTATACGTGTTGCCCAAATCCCAAATAATAGGTAAGACGGAAAGGTGTGGAGTCCGGTCAATCACATGAGTGGTGTACACCCTAAAAATCGATGTTGAGTACGGTGTACCTAAAAAAAACGTACAAAAGAGTACCGTACAAATTTGTACATTGTACAAAATTGTACACCGTACAAATGTGTACGGAATAAAAAAAATTTGGTACTCCACATCTTATCTTTGTTAATATAATTAATATTCGAAATGTGTGGTGTCCGTTCATTAAAATTTTACTCAATTGTAGAATAAATCAATAAAAATTATATAAAAGATGTCGCATTTTTTAAGTAAATTCGCGTTCAAATATATTGCCCCCTTTCTTTCCTTTCTTTTTAAAAAATATTTTGAAATGGAAATGTCACTTATTAATACAATTGTTTCTGAAGAGGATGTAATTTATGAGGAAGACTTTAATGAAGAAGTATACTAATATTTTGTATTTTGTATTTAATTATAAGAAAAATAAAATAATAAAATTTTATTATTTAGTCAAGCAATACATTGTCTGAAAATGAAGAAGAAGTTTATATTACAAAAAATACATCTGTTGAAACTATATTACATTCTTTAACTCCTATTGAGTATCCACCAACAAGTATAAATGGTGTAGCTATTATTTTTCATGTTGAAGGATGGCAAAATGCAGATGCTGCATTCACTGATGTAAATATTTTTCTTTAATTTTATTTATTTAAAATGATTATATTTTTCTTTAATTTTTATTTATTTAAAATGATTAATAATATTATTAATTAAATTTTTTTAAAGATTCAATATTCCATGGGCAAACCTTGTGGTNAAAATTATATAAAAGATGTCGCATTTTTTAAGTAAATTCGCGTTCAAATATATTGCCCCCTTTCTTTCCTTTCTTTTTAAAAAATATTTTGAAATGGAAATGTCACTTATTAATACAATTGTTTCTGAAGAGGATGTAATTTATGAGGAAGACTTTAATGAAGAAGTATACTAATATTTTGTATTTTGTATTTAATTATAAGAAAAATAAAATAATAAAATTTTATTATTTAGTCAAGCAATACATTGTCTGAAAATGAAGAAGAAGTTTATATTACAAAAAATACATCTGTTGAAACTATATTACATTCTTTAACTCCTATTGAGTATCCACCAACAAGTATAAATGGTGTAGCTATTATTTTTCATGTTGAAGGATGGCAAAATGCAGATGCTGCATTCACTGATGTAAATATTTTTCTTTAATTTTATTTATTTAAAATGATTATATTTTTCTTTAATTTTTATTTATTTAAAATGATTAATAATATTATTAATTAAATTTTTTTAAAGATTCAATATTCCATGGGCAAACCTTGTGGTTAACACAATACATCCTGTTCTTATCTAGAAAATGTTGCAGTAATCAAAAAGGATAGAACTTGTCAAGGATTAAAAATATGTGAATTTGCTAGTTCAGAATTATTAGAAATGATACATAAAACAGTAGAATTTAATTCAGATTTACGTTTAAAAATAAGTGAAGAATTATCTACAGATAATGTAAAAAATAATACCTTTGTGTAAGTGTTTTTACATTATTTATAAATATTAATTTCTTTAATAAAATAATAAAAATAACAAGATAAAAATTATAATTCTATTTAGTATATATTTAGCAGCAATTAAAACTGAATGTAGATATAAAAATAATGGAATACAATGTGATGGAAAAGCTGTATTAAAATGTTTTAGATGACATGATGAAATCACACCTCCTACATATTTTATTGGATGTAGTAAATGGAGATCCAATGAAAAATATCATCAATTTATTAGTATTCAAGAAAACACTGATTTAAATTTACTTCGTCAACTTTTGGATGGATTATGGGAGGTAAATATATATTAATTAAGTTTTTAATTTTTATATTTATTTATTAAAATTAAAAATTATTTAAATAAATATATATTAATTAAGTATTTAATTTTTATATTTGTTTATTAAAATTATTTAAATAAATTCAGGGAGAATCAGATGAGCCAATTAATAATTGCTTTACAGTATTACACAATAGTTCAAAAAAAACATATTGTCGTAAGTTTAAAATATAATATAATATGATTTTAATTTTTTTTTTAAATTATTCATTTTAAATTTTTATTTTTAATTTTTTAATTAGCACATCCACATTGTGAAAGAAATATTGTAAAGCAAGGATCAATAATCCAAAAAACTTGTAATGTTAAATATTCAAAATTAATACCACTTGATATCAAAAAGTGTCCATATATAATTCTTGTTTCTAGAGGAATTCATTCACATCCACCACCTCCACCTAATCGAGTTCCAATTACTATTCGTGATCGTTTACAAGAATTAATTCATCAAGCAAATGATAATACTGGAGATGTTACTTTATATCAGGTAATTTTAAAAATTATAAATAATTAAATATTTAAATATTGAATTTATTTTATTTAAAAGAATATTAAAAATTAAAAATTTATTTTTATATTTGTATTAGGAAATTTAATTAAAACTTATTTTGGAACTGAATATCTTGCTGAAGTTCATGCTTCATTGAATAATGCAGACCGTTTAAGATATCATGTAGATAAAATACAAAAAGAAATTAATCCACAAGGAACTGGTCTTCTTGGAGTTGTATATAATTNGTTATGTAATAATAATCGTTACTAAGTAATACTAATTAATGATAACTAATAATAATTATACAATATTTGTGTAATTATATCACGTGAACATCACTGGTCGAAATATGGAATATCGGGCACCTATCGGGCACCTATCGGGTACCTGGTAGGTATACGATAGGTGCCCGATATTCAACATATCGGGTACCCGATTGACGGTGTAGTCGTCCCGAAGTTCGGGCACCTATCGGGTATATATCGGGTATCTATCGAGTATCTATCGGGTACCGATATTTTGTCATTTTTTTCAAATTATTTATTTTTTATCGGGCACCTATCATCCATATATCGGGTATAGTATATTATTGTATATCGGGTACAGTATATCTTTGTATATTGGGCACCCATCATCCATATATCAGGTATAGTATGTTGCTGTATATCGGGCACAGTATATCTCTATATATCGGGGGCTTTTTTTCTTCGATCGGGTACCTATCGGCAGTATTGTACATTTTGTATGTCCCTAGGTTTTTTTACTGTCCCAATGTCCCATGTCCCACTGTCCCTACCCTTATTGGGCTTGTAAAGATATATTAAAACTTTATAAATATATGTAAAAATCAATTCTAAATAACTTTAATTATTGACTTAAACTAAGTTTTATAATGTAATTTTTTATAATTTAAAAAATTATTTTTGTCCCAAAATGTCCCAAGATGTCCCATGACAATACTGCCTATCGGTGCCTTTTATTTTATATATATATATTTTTCACTTTCTTATTCCCGAAATAATCACATTTTTTAGTTTATTATAAAAAATAATAAATGAAATACATTATTTATTAATAAAAAATATAAAATGAAATATATTTTAATTATACTATATAAAATGTTCATATTTATTAATAAAAAATATAAATGAAATATATTATATATACTATATAAAACGTTATCAATTATACTATATAAAATGTTCATATTTAAATCTATCTAATTATTTTTTTTTATTTTTTTTAGATTTTTTATTTTTTTTTCTTTTTCCTTTCCTTTCCCTTTTCTTTTTCTTTTCTACTACTTGTTCCTACTTCCTCATTATTATCATTATCTTCTTCTTCCTCATTATTATCATTATCTTCGTCTGGATCATAAATTGGGATATCTCTGTTAACCCAATTCAAGTGTTCAAGCGCCTCCCTACTCAGTGTCCAAATTGGAGCACCTTTCAGAATTTCGGCCTCTGTTTTGTTTTGTTTATAGCGTTCGGATCTGATTCTAGTCTTTTGTGTTTTTTGTGTATTTGCTGGTCTACTCACAATATCAATTACTGGATCAATTCTTTTGTGCAATAATTTTTTTAACTATAAAATATAATTTATTAATATCATACTCGATAGGTATAAAAATATATTAATTACTGTTGATCTACTTACCGATTCAGATCTCCACCATTTATCCTTAATATAAATCGATGTTGTTTTTTGTCTCGTTGAGGTGATAGAAGTAGCTGCTGTAGTACCTCTACTTCTATTACTGCTATTACTATTACTATTACTATTATTATTATCATCATCGTAATTATTATTACGATTATTATCATTATCATTATTATTATCGTTATTACGATTATTATCATCATCGTTATTACGATTATCATTATCACGATTATTACTATTATAATCATCGTTATTATTATTATTATTATTATTATCGTTATTATTATTATCGTTATTATTATNATTATTTTTATTAAATAAGTTTGAAATTATATAATAAAATAAACTAATGTTTTGTTTTATTAATTCTATATTTAATTTATTTATTAGCTAATAAACTGATCAAAAAAGCAAAAACAACTTTTTCTAAACGTAAACAAAATGAAAATGCAAGTTCCAGTAAGAAAAAACTTAAAAAAACTATTACAATTGAATCTGATATTGAAGATAATCAAAATGAAGATAATCAAGATCAAGAAAATATTGAATTTCAAGAAAAAGTCATGGCTTTAAAAGAGCGTCAGCTTACATTAAGAGAAAGGGAAGCTAAAATTCGTGAAATAGAATTGAATAATCTTATAAAAGAAAAAGAATTAAATAATAATTAAATAATAGTTTAATAATAATAATTGTATATAGGTAAATATTAAATAATAGTTTAATAATATAATAGTTTAATAATATAATAGTTTATAATATAATAGTTTAATAATAATAGTTTAATAATATATATATATTGAAATTATAATAATTAAATAATTAATAAATACATAAATTTTTTGGCAAATTATAAATATTTTGGAGAGAGGCTCAGTTGGTTAAAAAAAAATTTATTTCCGTAAATAATATTTTTTAAGTCAAATTACAAATTTCAAATTGAGTACTGAAATTTTTTCATACACATTTATACAAGTGTACTAAAATTTTTGTACACATTTGTACAATTTACAACTGTGTACGGCTTCATTAAGTACACCGTACTCAACTTCAATTTTTAGGGTGTACACCACTCATGTGATTGACCGGACTCCACACCTTTACGTATTACTCTTCTAGAACGCCTCTATATAATTCCGGATGTAAGGGAATCAAATCAAATAAGTTCCCTTTTTATATTTTCTAGACTACTGTGTCATTATTGTGTACTAATACTATTGGTCAATATATTTATCATATAACTTGCTAAATATATACTATATGTTATACTAATAGTTAATGTTATGTAATAATAATCGTTACTAAGTAATACTAATTAATGATAACTAATAATAATTATACAATATTTGTGTAATTATATCACGTGAACATCACTGGTCGAAATATGGAATATCGGGCACCTATCGGGCACCTATCGGGTACCTGGTAGGTATACGATAGGTGCCCGATATTCAACATATCGGGTACCCGATTGACGGTGTAGTCGTCCCGAAGTTCGGGCACCTATCGGGTATATATCGGGTATCTATCGAGTATCTATCGGGTACCGATATTTTGTCATTTTTTTCAAATTATTTATTTTTTATCGGGCACCTATCATCCATATATCGGGTATAGTATATTATTGTATATCGGGTACAGTATATCTTTGTATATTGGGCACCCATCATCCATATATCAGGTATAGTATGTTGCTGTATATCGGGCACAGTATATCTCTATATATCGGGGGCTTTTTTTCTTCGATCGGGTACCTATCGGCAGTATTGTACATTTTGTATGTCCCTAGGTTTTTTTACTGTCCCAATGTCCCATGTCCCACTGTCCCTACCCTTATTGGGCTTGTAAAGATATATTAAAACTTTATAAATATATGTAAAAATCAATTCTAAATAACTTTAATTATTGACTTAAACTAAGTTTTATAATGTAATTTTTTATAATTTAAAAAATTATTTTTGTCCCAAAATGTCCCAAGATGTCCCATGACAATACTGCCTATCGGTGCCTTTTATTTTATATATATATATTTTTCACTTTCTTATTCCCGAAATAATCACATTTTTTAGTTTATTATAAAAAATAATAAATGAAATACATTATTTATTAATAAAAAATATAAAATGAAATATATTTTAATTATACTATATAAAATGTTCATATTTATTAATAAAAAATATAAATGAAATATATTATATATACTATATAAAACGTTATCAATTATACTATATAAAATGTTCATATTTAAATCTATCTAATTATTTTTTTTTATTTTTTTTAGATTTTTTATTTTTTTTTCTTTTTCCTTTCCTTTCCCTTTTCTTTTTCTTTTCTACTACTTGTTCCTACTTCCTCATTATTATCATTATCTTCTTCTTCCTCATTATTATCATTATCTTCGTCTGGATCATAAATTGGGATATCTCTGTTAACCCAATTCAAGTGTTCAAGCGCCTCCCTACTCAGTGTCCAAATTGGAGCACCTTTCAGAATTTCGGCCTCTGTTTTGTTTTGTTTATAGCGTTCGGATCTGATTCTAGTCTTTTGTGTTTTTTGTGTATTTGCTGGTCTACTCACAATATCAATTACTGGATCAATTCTTTTGTGCAATAATTTTTTTAACTATAAAATATAATTTATTAATATCATACTCGATAGGTATAAAAATATATTAATTACTGTTGATCTACTTACCGATTCAGATCTCCACCATTTATCCTTAATATAAATCGATGTTGTTTTTTGTCTCGTTGAGGTGATAGAAGTAGCTGCTGTAGTACCTCTACTTCTATTACTGCTATTACTATTACTATTACTATTATTATTATTATCGTTATTATTATTATCGTTATTATTATCGTTATTATTATCATTATTATCATTATCGTTATTATCGTTATTATTATTATTATTGTCATCATCAACATCTATTATGCCAAACGCATCTCCAAATGAACCTTGTTTTATAAATTTAATAATTAATTTAGTTACAAATTAAAATAATAATAAATATAATTTATAAATATAGTACCTTCACCATATTCGTATTCTTCGTCTGTCATTTCCCACTCTTCAGAGTGGTATTCAGTTTCATTTAATATTTTTTTGACCTCCTTTCGAGGATACAAGGCCAATTTTTCGTCACTTCCTTGAAACAGATATTCTGCTGTTCTGTTTCTCAGTTTCTTCTTCTATTTAAAATAAAATTATATCAATACTATACTTGATAGCTATATTATATATTATTATAAAAATCCTACCTTTTGCATGTCAGTATTCTTTCTCAGTCTCCTTAATTCTATTTTTCTATTTCCTTTTACTATAGTTCTATGTATTCGATGCCTAGTTTTCCACCTAGTATGTATCATTTCTAACAAATCTGTATCTGATACAGTATATTTTTTATTCATTATTTTACTTAGACGAGGTAAAAGTTTTGTGATGATAAAATCACGTTGTTCCACCCATGTAAGTTCTGGTTTTATCGGATATTTTGTTTTGTATTTGGAATTATAAACNTACTAATTAATGATAACTAATAATAATTATACAATATTTGTGTAATTATATCACGTGAACATCACTGGTCGAAATATGGAATATCGGGCACCTATCGGGCACCTATCGGGTACCTGGTAGGTATACGATAGGTGCCCGATATTCAACATATCGGGTACCCGATTGACGGTGTAGTCGTCCCGAAGTTCGGGCACCTATCGGGTATATATCGGGTATCTATCGAGTATCTATCGGGTACCGATATTTTGTCATTTTTTTCAAATTATTTATTTTTTATCGGGCACCTATCATCCATATATCGGGTATAGTATATTATTGTATATCGGGTACAGTATATCTTTGTATATTGGGCACCCATCATCCATATATCAGGTATAGTATGTTGCTGTATATCGGGCACAGTATATCTCTATATATCGGGGGCTTTTTTTCTTCGATCGGGTACCTATCGGCAGTATTGTACATTTTGTATGTCCCTAGGTTTTTTTACTGTCCCAATGTCCCATGTCCCACTGTCCCTACCCTTATTGGGCTTGTAAAGATATATTAAAACTTTATAAATATATGTAAAAATCAATTCTAAATAACTTTAATTATTGACTTAAACTAAGTTTTATAATGTAATTTTTTATAATTTAAAAAATTATTTTTGTCCCAAAATGTCCCAAGATGTCCCATGACAATACTGCCTATCGGTGCCTTTTATTTTATATATATATATTTTTCACTTTCTTATTCCCGAAATAATCACATTTTTTAGTTTATTATAAAAAATAATAAATGAAATACATTATTTATTAATAAAAAATATAAAATGAAATATATTTTAATTATACTATATAAAATGTTCATATTTATTAATAAAAAATATAAATGAAATATATTATATATACTATATAAAACGTTATCAATTATACTATATAAAATGTTCATATTTAAATCTATCTAATTATTTTTTTTTATTTTTTTTAGATTTTTTATTTTTTTTTCTTTTTCCTTTCCTTTCCCTTTTCTTTTTCTTTTCTACTACTTGTTCCTACTTCCTCATTATTATCATTATCTTCTTCTTCCTCATTATTATCATTATCTTCGTCTGGATCATAAATTGGGATATCTCTGTTAACCCAATTCAAGTGTTCAAGCGCCTCCCTACTCAGTGTCCAAATTGGAGCACCTTTCAGAATTTCGGCCTCTGTTTTGTTTTGTTTATAGCGTTCGGATCTGATTCTAGTCTTTTGTGTTTTTTGTGTATTTGCTGGTCTACTCACAATATCAAT
>PQFF01000047.1:47167-100379 GCA_003547095.1 Diversispora epigaea
TATTTTATTAGTAAAATTTCAATTTTCAAGAGTTAATTTCTCCATAACCACTGATCCAATTGTTATGAAATTTGGTATACCTGTTCTCCTTGGGAAGGACAATCAACCCTATGATCACTTTTGTTGTAACTATTCTGCATAAAATTTTATTCACAATTGAAATTTTATTAAGTGACAATTCATCATGTTGATCACCCATTTACGAAAAATTGGCATTATTAATTTGATATCAAACAGTTCTCAAAAAATCTTTAAATCTCAAAGATTAAAATGAGTATAAAAACTATTATTCTAAAATCAATGGTTTGCGACATAGAATTTTTTAAAGACAAAATTTTAGGTGTTGCAGTACATTCGTGAGCCACTGTAGACAATTAATTAATTAATTAATTAATTTACCTTTTTTTGATATTTTGTTGTGTGTTTTCTTTTTTAGTGCCTTGATAGGACGAAAAGAATACGTTACTTTTTTTGATTTCGTCATTTTTTTTATAAAAAAATAATTTTTTAAAAAAGAAAGAAAGGGGAAGAGTAGTTTTTTATATATTGCATTTTTCGGGCAGATGAATTAATTATTGCATCACGAAAAGGTAAAGTTATTAATCATTATATCATATTTTTTGATATCGGACATATTATATATGAGGTAATAAAAAGTAATATTTCATATTACTTACGTGATATTCTTGTTTATGACGTGTTATTTCGTATGTAGCTGAAATGTAATATAAGTTTAGAAATATATGTAATATATAATATATATTTATTTATAAATATACTTAAAAACAAAGTATTTTGATTTTTTAGAACTTTACCTTTTCCCTTGGATTTAGATTTTTAAAGCTAAATCAGTTACTTATATCTGAAAACGCGAAATTAAAAAAAAATGAAACATCACTTATCGGGGTCATATCAATATTATGAATAATATATTGTTAACATTATATATATTTTAAAGAAACGAATAAAAAAATCACTTATCGGGGTCCTGGTGTTATATATCAATATTAAGAATAATATAGTATTATCAACATTATAAAAATTATGGTATATGTATAGTACATCCNCGTTCTAGTACGCTATATATACGAAACGTTCGGAGAACGCACTAGAACGGTGCGTTCTAGTACGCTATATATACGAAACGTTCAGAGAACGCACTAGAACGGCATATTTAATACACTATATGAACGTAGGTGGTGTTCGTAGGACGCTATAGATCGGTGTATTTTGGACGCACTAGAACGTTTATATTTAATTCCTGATGTATTGTATTGTTAACATTATATGTATTTTAAAGAAATGAATAGAAATGGGCCACAAGGAGGTGTTATGCATATTAAAAAGAAAGAGATGGTATTAATGATAATGAAAAATAATGAAAAATAGGTATTTGTTTACTTATATGCAGATCAGAGGAGTAATGTGTAACATATTAATTTTAATATAATAATATAAATTATTTAGTACTATTGTTAATATAAATCATTACTATATATAACTATATATATATGAACATAAAATTTACTATTAACTAAATAAAATTTCTCTAATTTTAAGACGACGCGTATCATCTTTACGCGAATTTTAAAGACGCGTATCATCTGTAAATAATTTTTGCGCATTATAAAAAAGCAAGTATTTGACCATGTGAATATTTTAGAGAACATTTTTTGAAAATAAATTTATTAAAGAACTTTGACTAATATATAATTTACCTATCTTTTGAATAAAATGACTAAAAAATACAAATACATTTGTAATTGTATGGTCTATGAAGGAAAAGAAGTTGAAGGAAAGACCCAGAAAAGGCATACTAATGATAAAATTATGTGGAAATCTAGTAAAGAAAGAAAGATTCAATTAGCAATGATCGAAGCAAGAAAGTTTAATTATAGAGGTAAGTAAATTGTTGAAATAACTTCGCATATCGGGTAGACAAATAGCCATATCGGGTACCCGATATATCAATTTTTAACCTGTGTAACATTTATAATATTTATCTTTCTTAATTAAGTGAACGAAACTCAAGTGAATGAAGATACGTCATCAAATAAAAATAGTAAGAAAAGAAAAAGAAGTTCACTGACATCTGATGTACCTAAGTTAAATAGAGACGTGTCAATAAGCAATATGTTTACAGGGTTGGATCTTGGTGAAGAAATAGTTGTGGTATCATCATCTCATCCAAGAAATGATCAATTTCACGAACCACACATGGATGAGATGCTCAATATATTTGATAATAAACTTTTGTTTGATATAGGAGATAATGATAATGAATTAATTGACGACTTAGAAGAATGTGATGATGAAGAAATTATTTGTGACGATGATGAATTAGAAGTAGAAGTAGAATTAGAAAATGAATATATGGATTCGGATGATGAAATATTAAAAGATGATGATAACTTGTTTGTCTCACCTGAGCTAGAAGAGGAGGACGAATGCTATGAAGGAGTAGAATTAAAAGATAAATTAGACGTAGAGATACTTTTGTGGTTATTTAAGTTTCAACAAAAATATCGAATACCTGATACGGCCCTGGAGGCCTTAATTAAGTTTTTAAACCATACCCTAAAGATGATTGACGATTCTAAGTTTTGGGAATTTCCTGCTTCTTTATTTTTAGCAAAAAAAAGGTTAGGAATTTTCAAACCAAAATTAAGGATGGCAGTTNGATTCTAAGATTGTATGCAATAATACGGAAAACAATAAGTTAGCAATCATGCATTGCCATTATGAAGAATATCCAAACAATCCAATACCTTCCCGAAAGAATTTATGCAATAATGAGCTCTCCTCCCTCAAAAGAAATATGAAAAATATGGTAGCAATTCCTAAAATGCTATACCCTAAGCCCTCAATTAAACAACAATTAAGTATCTTGTACCAGAGATCTGGCTTTGAAAAAATGCTAGACCAATCGGGCACAAGAAATTATGATAGTAATATCTATGCTGATATATATGATGGGAAAGTATGGAATTCATTTCCTTTCGATGGTAGCAAATTTTTTAGTCCAGAAACTGCTACCGCGAATTTAGGATTATTAATAAATTTGGATTGGTTCCAACCCTTTAAGTACACACAACATAGCACTGGTGCTATTTATGCTTCGATATGTAATCTTCCAAGGGCAGAAAGAAATAAGCCCGAAAATATTATTTATTTAGGCTTCCTACCTGGACCTAAGGAAGCCGATAAGAACCAAATTAATCATTACCTATCCCCGATAGTTGATAAACTTAAGGAATTATGGGAGGGATGGAGAGTTCCCAAAACATATGAAAATAAAGATGGGCTCGATATAAGAGTCCGATATTCCAGCTACACGAAAGTTATTTGGGCATGGATCTGCAGTAATGAAATGTCACAGGTGCTCGAAAAGAAGCCGATATAGTGAGAAGTTTAAAAAAACTCATTATGGTGGTATGCATGATTATGAACAATGGATTACAGAATCTGCAGATCCCCAAAAACATAGACAATATGCTCAAGAATGGCTTAAATGTGACACCAGAGAAACAAGAGAAGCTCATTTTAAAATAAACGGAGTGCGATGGTCTGAATTGCTTCGTCTCCCTTACATGGATCCGATCAGATTTGCAGTAGTGGATCCAATGCATTGTTTGTTCCTTGGGATTGCAAAATGGATTATTCAATCCATATTTATTAAAGAAAATAAGCTAAATTCTGAGCAACTTCGTACAGCACAAAAGAAGATGGATAACGTTCAACTTCCATCTGATATTGGTCGAATCCCTCCAAAAATTGCTATCGGAGAAGGATTTTCAAAGCTTACTGCTGACCAATGGAAGACCTTTATTATGATATATGCAACAACAATTTTATGGGACATGTTAGATGATAATGATANCCAGCTACACGAAAGTTATTTGGGCATGGATCTGCAGTAATGAAATGTCACAGGTGCTCGAAAAGAAGCCGATATAGTGAGAAGTTTAAAAAAACTCATTATGGTGGTATGCATGATTATGAACAATGGATTACAGAATCTGCAGATCCCCAAAAACATAGACAATATGCTCAAGAATGGCTTAAATGTGACACCAGAGAAACAAGAGAAGCTCATTTTAAAATAAACGGAGTGCGATGGTCTGAATTGCTTCGTCTCCCTTACATGGATCCGATCAGATTTGCAGTAGTGGATCCAATGCATTGTTTGTTCCTTGGGATTGCAAAATGGATTATTCAATCCATATTTATTAAAGAAAATAAGCTAAATTCTGAGCAACTTCGTACAGCACAAAAGAAGATGGATAACGTTCAACTTCCATCTGATATTGGTCGAATCCCTCCAAAAATTGCTATCGGAGAAGGATTTTCAAAGCTTACTGCTGACCAATGGAAGACCTTTATTATGATATATGCAACAACAATTTTATGGGACATGTTAGATGATAATGATAGAAAGATATTGGGACATTTTGTTCGGGCGTGTAACTTATGGTTGCTAGATTTGTTACTGAAGATGATCTGCAAGAAGCCCAAGAAAGATTAAGGGATATGTCAATAAATATAGAAAGAACCTATGGGCCTGAATTTATTACAAGTAATATCCATTTATCAATGCATATTCCTGAATGCATATGGGATTATGGCTCTGTTTATAGTTTTTGGTTATTTCCATACGAGCGATTAAATGGATACATAGGTAAGCCGCACATATCGGGTGTACGAAATTATAATAAATAAAATTTTAACACAAATCTTTTCATAGTTTCATATCCTAATAGTAATCGGCAGATCGAACCCGAACTTAAGCGAATTGTTCTTAAAAATTCGCTTGTGGATTATCATCTTTCATGTCAATGGACGTCTGGTCTCTTAGAGAATTCTCTTAAATTTCTTGCACCAAAGAAAGTTGCTGGCAGCTTAGCTGTAACTATACATGTTCCCAAAATTGATTTTGGATTTTTGAGGTATTTCGACTTTTTTCCCCGAAATTGCAATTTCGGGGCCCCAAAATAATTTTGCATGCAAGTATAGCTGTAACTAATGAATTTGATAGAGAAGAGTTACAGTATTTCATCTCCTTGAGACATGACACGTCCAATAAAATCTATGGCACTGAATATATACCAGGACGTATGCTAACACCTTCACATGAAAAGGTAAGTATTCCTAAAGAGGTTCAAAAAATATTATGTGAATGGTATGTAACATTATATAATAGAAAAAAGAAAGATGTGAACGTATGTATGGAAGTAACTATGAACCAACATGCACGATTAATAATAGGTAATGAAATATTTGGGTCCAAGATCACTGGACGACATGAAAATAATACAATTATATTAGCGAAGTGGAAAGCATATAGAGATGGAACAAGTGATATTTATCCTGGGGAGGTANACCAGGACGTATGCTAACACCTTCACATGAAAAGGTAAGTATTCCTAAAGAGGTTCAAAAAATATTATGTGAATGGTATGTAACATTATATAATAGAAAAAAGAAAGATGTGAACGTATGTATGGAAGTAACTATGAACCAACATGCACGATTAATAATAGGTAATGAAATATTTGGGTCCAAGATCACTGGACGACATGAAAATAATACAATTATATTAGCGAAGTGGAAAGCATATAGAGATGGAACAAGTGATATTTATCCTGGGGAGGTACAATATTACTTCAAACATACTTTAACACTTCCAAAAGGACCCAAAACACATCTTCTAGCATATGTCAAATGGTATAAAAATGCGCCTTCCTCTAGCATACGATTTAAGCATAAATTTATGGAGCCTGAAGTATCCAATACTGAGTTGTGGAATGGAGAATACTATGAGGAAGGTCAAGATTCAATTATTGCAGTGCATAGAATATATGGTCGGGCCATTAAGATAAACTATCGGACGGGGAATAAGAATAAGAATAATTATGTTTCAATAATACCATTGAATCGAAGATTTAATGTTTAATTTTAATTTTATTTATTTATTAATTAATAATAAAGAGATTATCTAATACAATGAGCATATCAAACAATAACTAAACTTTAAAGTATATCTGATTTTATGCAAGAAAACTTGAATTTTAAGTATATGCATCTGATAGATAAGCCAAAGGAAAAACCTGAATAAAATTTTTAATAAATCAGGTGTCCGATATATACCCGATATTACTATTTATTATCATGTACCCGATATTGAAGGTAATATCAGGTGCCTGAAATAATAATAATTAATATCGCTGTCATATCGGGTGCATTATAAAATTTACAAAAAAAAACCCTAGATATCGGGTGCTCGATATATATAAAAATATTATTCGCACTCGATAGGTACCCGATAGGTACCCGATAGATGCCCGATAGCTGCCCGATATTTGGATTTTGACCTGTGCATGTGACTTGTGTTACTTATATTTTATGTGACTAAACTATTTNCAATTATATTAGCGAAGTGGAAAGCATATAGAGATGGAACAAGTGATATTTATCCTGGGGAGGTACAATATTACTTCAAACATACTTTAACACTTCCAAAAGGACCCAAAACACATCTTCTAGCATATGTCAAATGGTATAAAAATGCGCCTTCCTCTAGCATACGATTTAAGCATAAATTTATGGAGCCTGAAGTATCCAATACTGAGTTGTGGAATGGAGAATACTATGAGGAAGGTCAAGATTCAATTATTGCAGTGCATAGAATATATGGTCGGGCCATTAAGATAAACTATCGGACGGGGAATAAGAATAAGAATAATTATGTTTCAATAATACCATTGAATCGAAGATTTAATGTTTAATTTTAATTTTATTTATTTATTAATTAATAATAAAGAGATTATCTAATACAATGAGCATATCAAACAATAACTAAACTTTAAAGTATATCTGATTTTATGCAAGAAAACTTGAATTTTAAGTATATGCATCTGATAGATAAGCCAAAGGAAAAACCTGAATAAAATTTTTAATAAATCAGGTGTCCGATATATACCCGATATTACTATTTATTATCATGTACCCGATATTGAAGGTAATATCAGGTGCCTGAAATAATAATAATTAATATCGCTGTCATATCGGGTGCATTATAAAATTTACAAAAAAAAACCCTAGATATCGGGTGCTCGATATATATAAAAATATTATTCGCACTCGATAGGTACCCGATAGGTACCCGATAGATGCCCGATAGCTGCCCGATATTTGGATTTTGACCTGTGCATGTGACTTGTGTTACTTATATTTTATGTGACTAAACTATTTGACTTTCTATTTACATGTTAACAAATGTTATTAAGTATTACTAATTGTTATTAATAAAATTACTATTTTAATATTTATAATTTCAGTTGTTACTGTTGTTAATTGATTATTTCTCATAAAATATAGGGTTAAATAATATAATGGTTATATGTTTCAATATATTTCTACTATGATAATTTCATTTGGTAACAGTTTCCCCCTCACTTAATTCAAAATGTCCTCATTTTGACTTGAGGTTCTCCATATTTGGGTGCTAACATTTCTAATTCATTTGGCTTTTAGAATTTTTTCATTTTTGTCAAATTCTACATCTTCCATTTCCTCTATAAACATCTTTGTTATAGACATAGTTTTTATTCCTTTTTGTGACTGTTTCATTTCAATTTGTTTCCTAATAGTATGTAATTCTTCTATATAACTTAGAAATGTATTACTGTTTGATGCTTCCAATATACTATACATGTCGTCAAAACTATTGAATTGAGTCAGACGCAATTAAAATTGAGAAAAATTGGAGTTGAGTCAAGGCAAATTTTGATTTTTACTAGTGATTGACGCAATTAATTGAGTCAGATGCAATCAAAAATTGAAATTTTAAGAGTTGAGTCAAGCCAAATTAGTTTTGACGACATGTATACAATATACTTTCTATTTGAGAACTTTACTTCTTCCATAGATGATTATTTTTATGGTATTTGGTCTAGTGAATAGCAGTCCTTTCATTTCATTGATTACTGTATTTGTTAATTGTTTTGACATCTTACATTGTCCAATCTATTGTATAGTTTGTTCATGGACTGTTATTTTTCCAAATAAGTCTCANCTATAAACATCTTTGTTATAGACATAGTTTTTATTCCTTTTTGTGACTGTTTCATTTCAATTTGTTTCCTAATAGTATGTAATTCTTCTATATAACTTAGAAATGTATTACTGTTTGATGCTTCCAATATACTATACATGTCGTCAAAACTATTGAATTGAGTCAGACGCAATTAAAATTGAGAAAAATTGGAGTTGAGTCAAGGCAAATTTTGATTTTTACTAGTGATTGACGCAATTAATTGAGTCAGATGCAATCAAAAATTGAAATTTTAAGAGTTGAGTCAAGCCAAATTAGTTTTGACGACATGTATACAATATACTTTCTATTTGAGAACTTTACTTCTTCCATAGATGATTATTTTTATGGTATTTGGTCTAGTGAATAGCAGTCCTTTCATTTCATTGATTACTGTATTTGTTAATTGTTTTGACATCTTACATTGTCCAATCTATTGTATAGTTTGTTCATGGACTGTTATTTTTCCAAATAAGTCTCACTGGTCGAATGGAAAAAAATAGAATGGTTTTATCATGAATAGGATTCCGATTGATGGCTAAATTTGCTAAGATTTATTAAGTATAGGCAGTTGATTTTTTCTGATTTATAAATAGAAATTTCTGATTTATGAATTTTTACAAATAGGATATCTGATTTATGCATATTTGCATCATTAATATGATTCATATGATTCTGATTTTTGTTTATTCAACTAGTGTCTATTCCTCCATCTCCTATTATCTGTTTTAGTTTCATTTTTTCTTTAGTTTCTTCTAATAAATGAGCTTTTAACATGTTTGTTATGATGTTTTGTGCTCTTAAAATTTGTAATGCTTTTAGTTCTAAGGCTTCACCTTTTTTCCTAATATTTTGTATTTCAAATGTTTCTCTGGTCCATTCTTTAGTAGCCTTTACTCTTTTTAGATTGTATCTTCCTGTAATAGTTTCTTCATCAGTCTTCCTTCTTTTTGTTGGTGGCATGTTGTTATATCCAAAGTGGATTTGTTCAATATCTAATTCTTCTGAATATCTTTTCATCAAGTAAAATTGGAATTAATTCTTTCACTTGTTTTGTTAATTGTATTTTTCTAGTTATTACTTTTAGGTTTGGATATATTTCTAACATTAACTTCCTATAGACTTCATCTAAATTTTTGTAATATTTCAAATCTTCTTCTCCAGTTCTTCCTTGTTTTTCTATTCTTTTTATAGTTTTTTCTACTGGTGTTTTCCACCAAATAACTAGTGACTCCCTGATTAACCATGACTATACTTGCATACAAAATTATTTTGGGGCTCCGAAATTATAGTTTTGGAAAAAAAAGTCAAAATAGTTTTTCATAGAAGATAAAATTATTTTACTTAAACCCCAAAATTTTTTAACCACCCAGATAAATTCTTTGATTAAAGATACATATAACTGGGTACTTTTTTTACTTCCATATATAGAATAGATTCTGCATAAATCTCAAAAAGTCGAAATACCTCAAAAATCCAAAATCAATTTTGGGAACATGTATAGCCATGACCAATTGTTGTAGTTCGTACTAACTTCCTTTTGTTTTTCTTTTGAGAAAAATCTTTCTTCTTCCATTAATTTCATAAATATTAAGGTAGAAAATAAATTTCTATCCATTAATAAAATACTTGGTTTTCTGTCTCTCGTGTAAAATTCAAATATTTGTTTCATCCATTTGTCTCTTATCCATTCTTTTAATTCTATTGCAATTTCTTCTATTTGTTCTTTGGTAATTTTCTTTTCTTTATATTTCTTAAGGCTACTTCCATAATTTATAATTCTCTTTGAAGAATCTTTTGTTATGAATAATTCATCCAATATTTCTACTGTTTTCTTGTATCTAGTCAAGTATTTCTTACATTTTTCTACGAATGTTGACTTTTCTGTTTCACAACTTCCTTCTATCATTATAATTTTTGTCTTATGTTGTCTTCCTTTAAATGCATCTTTCAAAAAATCGATTACTGGTTCTTTTTGGACTTCCTTTATTTTCTTTAGTTGCCAATTAGTCATTTCTTGTGGTTATACTTGCACGCAAAATCATTTTGGGGTCCAGAAATTGGTATTTTGGAGAAAAAAGTCGAAATAGTTTTTCATAGAAGACAAAATTATTTTACTTAAAATCCAAAATTTTTTGACCACCCAGATTTATTCTTTGATTGAAAATACACATAACTGGATACTTTTTTTACTTTTATATATAGAATAGATTCTGCATAAATCTTGAAAAGTCAAAATATCTCAAAAATTCAAAATCAATTTTGAAAACATGTATACTCGTAGTTTTGTTAATTCTGGTACTTTCTTGGTAGTGAAAGAATAACAATGCACTATTCTCCATTCTTTTTCTCTGAAATAATGATTTGTTCTTATATAGTCTAACTCTTCTAACCTGAGTTGTATTCCAATTTCTTCCAGTATTTTTCTTTGAGCTGCATGTTTTGCTGAAATATCGGTATCTTCTACATGTCCTCCAGGTTATTGCCAGTGTTTATAGAATTCTTTATTGGAATTAACTCTTTTATTTACTCATATTTTTGATGTATTTGGTCTTTGTAATATGATGGATACATATTTTTTTATTTTTATGTTGTTTAGGTCTTCGATAATTTATTTCTTACTTTTCTTCCTGGTCAAACTTTCTTGGTATTTATATCTTTTTGTTGATAGATTTTCATGTGATTTATCATTTTTCCATTTCTACCTTTTCTGAATTATAAGTTATATCTAATTTCGCTAAGATCTGATTAAATATTTCTTCGTCGAATATCGGTTCTTCATTTCTTTCTTCTTCTTGTTTTTGATAAGTTTCGAATAATCCTTGGTATTCTTTTATTTTTTCTTCTTTTTCTTTTTTATCGCTTCTTCATTGAAATATAAAGCTTTATACATGTTTATGATGCTTTGTGGACAATATATGTAATCATTTCCTTTTTCCTTACAATCTTTGCAGTGAAAAATTGATACTTTCTTACTACAGACTATTTTCTTTACTAATTTTACTTTTTCAATTTCTTTCGCTACATCAGTAAATTTTTTTAAACGTAAGCCTTCGAAGTCCTTCACTCTGATAACCTTCGAATACCTCCAACATAAACGTAATATTTACGAAGGTTATTGGTACCAAAAACCTTCATTTTTATTAATAAAACGTAATACTCCGGAGGTTATTGATATCGATAACCTTCAATAACCTTCACTTTATCATAATAAACGTAATATTTGCGAAGGTTATTGGTCCGATAACCTTCAATAACCTTTGAAAACGAAATTATTACAATAACCTCCGACATAAAAAATTTCCTGATGTAACATTTCAACTCTAGTAGAAGCTTCTTTTAAATCTTGAGCTAAGATTTGATTTTCATTTTTCTTAATTTGTAGTTCTTTCTGTAATTTTCTATTATGTTCTTTTAAACCATCTGATTTTTCCTTAATTCTTTATTGTTCTTCGTTTAACTATTTGATTTGTTCTCTTAATCATTTATTTTCTTTCTCTTCATCTGTTTCCAAATCAATAGTAAATTCCATTGGATCTTCATCTCTTATTTCTTCCTTTTGATTGCTATTTCNACATCAGTAAATTTTTTTAAACGTAAGCCTTCGAAGTCCTTCACTCTGATAACCTTCGAATACCTCCAACATAAACGTAATATTTACGAAGGTTATTGGTACCAAAAACCTTCATTTTTATTAATAAAACGTAATACTCCGGAGGTTATTGATATCGATAACCTTCAATAACCTTCACTTTATCATAATAAACGTAATATTTGCGAAGGTTATTGGTCCGATAACCTTCAATAACCTTTGAAAACGAAATTATTACAATAACCTCCGACATAAAAAATTTCCTGATGTAACATTTCAACTCTAGTAGAAGCTTCTTTTAAATCTTGAGCTAAGATTTGATTTTCATTTTTCTTAATTTGTAGTTCTTTCTGTAATTTTCTATTATGTTCTTTTAAACCATCTGATTTTTCCTTAATTCTTTATTGTTCTTCGTTTAACTATTTGATTTGTTCTCTTAATCATTTATTTTCTTTCTCTTCATCTGTTTCCAAATCAATAGTAAATTCCATTGGATCTTCATCTCTTATTTCTTCCTTTTGATTGCTATTTCTTATTCCAAGAGTTCTTTTAATCTCTTCTTCTTGGTTTTTTATTTCATTTTCGTAATTTTCTTCCTTTGATGCTGGTATTACTTCTTCTTGGCATTCTCTACATGGTTATTTATATCCCATAATATAAATTCTATGCTTCCTGCAGTAATTGTGACTATACATGTTCCCAAAATTGATTTTGGATTTTTGAGGTATTTCGACTTTTTGAGATTTATGCAGAACCTATTCTATATATGGAAGTAAAAAAAGTACCCAGTTATGTGTATCTTCAATCAAAGAATAAATCTGGGTGATCAAAAAATTTCGGGTTTTAAGTAAAATAATTTCGTCTTCTATGAAAAACTATTTCGACTTTTTTTCCCAAAATTGCAATTTCGGGGCCCCAAAATAATTTTGTGTGCAAGTATAATTGTGACTGCAATGTTGGTATTCACCTTTGTAAGGGCAGTTTAAGGCTGGACATCAGCTTCCTCCAAAATTTCTTTCCACAATTCTGGATTCCATCGGACAGTCACACTTTTCTGTTTCGTGTTGATGTTGTTGGTAGTATTTTGCTTTTTTATTGAAGCATAAGCATCTTGGTTGACTTTTTCCTTCATAACTATNTATAAATTCTATGCTTCCTGCAGTAATTGTGACTATACATGTTCCCAAAATTGATTTTGGATTTTTGAGGTATTTCGACTTTTTGAGATTTATGCAGAACCTATTCTATATATGGAAGTAAAAAAAGTACCCAGTTATGTGTATCTTCAATCAAAGAATAAATCTGGGTGATCAAAAAATTTCGGGTTTTAAGTAAAATAATTTCGTCTTCTATGAAAAACTATTTCGACTTTTTTTCCCAAAATTGCAATTTCGGGGCCCCAAAATAATTTTGTGTGCAAGTATAATTGTGACTGCAATGTTGGTATTCACCTTTGTAAGGGCAGTTTAAGGCTGGACATCAGCTTCCTCCAAAATTTCTTTCCACAATTCTGGATTCCATCGGACAGTCACACTTTTCTGTTTCGTGTTGATGTTGTTGGTAGTATTTTGCTTTTTTATTGAAGCATAAGCATCTTGGTTGACTTTTTCCTTCATAACTATAATTTAATGCTCCAAGTGGACAGTTTACCTCATCATGGATCATTCTTGTATCTGCATTAAAATAAGTAATTCTTCCTTTATACAATTCTTTATAGTCATAAATTGGCATCTTTTAGTACACCATTGTTTTCTTTTCTTTTGTTCTTCCTTTTGCCAAGATAGTTCTTCCTTGTTCTTTATAGACTTCCATACTGATCCATTCGTATAATTATTTACCACTTCTCTTTTTGGAGTGAGTCAAGTTCTTTTTCTTTTTTGGTTACTTTCAGTCCTTTCTCTTCTTCCTTTTAATTTGTTAATAGTTGGTTCTTCCATTCTAGGGACTTGGGTTTTATCTTTGCAATTGTAACATTGTTCGAAGTTTTCTTCATTAATTTTCTTACTTCTTAGGTGGAATATCTTTGTTGCTTTCTTACAGAAACAACAGTGGGTATTTATACTTTAATTGGGGTCCCTTTCTTCCTTTTGTCTTAAAGACATGTTAATAAGAGAGGTTTTGTCGCATCTGCACTTCCTATCTCTATTTCTTAGGTATTTGGAATTGTTACATTCCCTACTGAACTTCGCTGGGTTGGGATGGCTTCCAAATTCAATTCCACAACGGTAACAGAGGTCTTCCTTCTTGAACCTTTCTTGAAAAGTTATTTTTTTTTTTTGGTTGTTTATTTCTTCATATGGGCTGATTGCGAAAGTCTTAAAATTTCAGATCAGGTGATATCCTCTCAGCCAATTATAATTTTATTTATTTTTTCGAAGAAATTTAAAAATCAAAAAATCTCAATATTTTATTAAGGAAACTACTTTTTAACTTCTAAATAAAAATATTTGACACAAAATTTTACATATATTTGTAATTTTTAAAAATATTTTATTAAGTAAATAAAAGTTTAAATATAAGTAGACCTGTGAATAAGTACTTGTCAACCCATCAAACCCGACCCTAACCCATCAACCCAACCCCTTACCTTGCAGAAATTTGTTTTATTTCTTTTTTAAAAGGTTTAATAACGTTATTTTATCTTATTTTTTTTATTTTGTTTACTTTACTCCAAAAGAACAACTTTACTTAGTAGTCAAAATCTGTTATCAATAAGTTTTATTGACTTTATTAAGAGGTAAATAAAAAAAATTTTTGTGTAACAGAAAATCAGTCAATTTTTATAATCAGCCAATATGTGCAGTGTTAATTCCAATTGCGTTTAGAGATTTTTACTCTTCCTTTTATATTTTCTCCTTAATTTACTTCCAATGTAACATAAAATTTGATAATCTTTCATCCTTCCAAAAATGTCTTTATTTTCTCCTTATTTTTTGTTTATTTATAACACGATGTGCGGTTCCCATGATTCCCTATCTTTATATAACTTTAATCTGTCAGAATGTATTAGTTCTTTTAATGGTTGTCCAAACTGATTTTCCAGAATGTAACTTCCTTTACTAAGTCGTTCCTTAATTATGAATAGTTCTTTCTATTTTACTTCCAATTTACCTGACCACTGTTTTTCTAATCTTGAGTCATACATTAATACTTTATTTTCTTTTTAAAATCTAACTCTCATTTTTATTTTCTTTTCATGTCTTCCTTGTGATTTTTTTTGTGAGATCTTGATAAATTCTTTTGCCTTTTGTAGTTTTTATGGCAACTTTTCTTCTAATTCATAGGTTCTTTGTAAAATAGTATCTTCTAAATCTATTTCTTCATCTTCTGATAAGCTTCCTTCATTTATTTCTATTGGTAAAACTGGTTTTCTTCCATAATTTAAGTAAAATGGTATATATCTCGTGGTACTGTGTTTTGTTGTTCTATAAATAAATAATATTAAGGGTATATGTTTATCCCATTCAAACTGATTCAATCTACTAACTCTTTTCAATATATCACATAATGTTTTATTAAATCTTTCTACTAATCCATTGGTTTGAGGATGATATGGTGATGAGAATCTATATTGTATTTCGAATTTCTGACATAGTTTTTCCACCAATTTATTCTTAAAGTGACTTCCTTGATCTGATAATAATATTTTTGGTGTTCCATATTTACATATTATATATTTGTATATAAAATTTGCTACATTTTCTGCATTCGTTTTATCTAATGCTCTAGCTTCTAGCCATTTTGTTAGATATTCTGTTGTTACCACTATATATTTATTCTTTTTAGTTGTTTCTGGTAAAGGTCCTATTATATCTATTCCTATACTTTCGAATGGTTGTTTCATTTTGATTGAATGTAATTTTTTCTTTCTTTCTGGTTTCCCAAATCTTTGACATGTATCACATAATTTTACATATTCTTTTATATCGTTATACATTTGATTCCAATAGTATATTTCTTTTATCTTGTTATAGGTTGTTTTTATTCCCATGTGTTCTACAGTTGGATGATCATGTATTATCTTCATTAAATCTTCCATTTCTGATCGTTTAATAACTTTCAGATTTTCATTACTTTCTTTTCTTGGTTTCTTGTGCAACTGTCCTTTAATTTCTTTAAAATATTTAGTTTTATTTCGTAACTTTTGTATTTCTCTACTTAATAAACTATTGTCTATCCTTTCTTCTTTAAGATACTGTAATATTTGATAGTATAAATGTTCATCCATTACCTAATCTGGATAATATATCTGCATTAGTGTTTTTCTTTCCTGCTCTATATTCAATAGTAAAACTATAAGGCTGTAATTTTAACATCCATCGAGCTAGTCTTCCTTTTATTTCTTTTATAGGGTTTTTCTTTAAATATTGTGTAGCTGAATGGTCTGTTAGTTATATGGGCTGATTGTGAAAGTCTTAAAATTTTAGATCAGGTGATATCCTTTCAGCCAATTATAATTTTATTTATTTTTTCAAAGAAATTTAAAAATCAAAAAAATCTCAATATTTTATTAAGGAAACTATTTCGCAACTCCTAAATAAAAATATTTGACACAAAATTTTACATATATTTGTAATTTTTAAAAATATTTTATTAAGTAAATAAGAGTTTAAATATAAGTAGACCTGTTAATAAGTACTTGTCAACCCATCAAACCTGATCCTAACCCATTAACCCAATCTCCTTACCCTGCGGAAATTTGTTTTATTTTTTTCTTAAAAGGTTTAATAATGTTATTTTATTTTATTTTTTCTTTTATTTTGTTTACTTTACTCCAAAAGAACAACTTTACTTAGTAGTCAAAATTTGTTATCAATAAGTTTTATTAACTTTATTAAGAGGTAAATAAAAAAAAATTTTGTGTAACAGAAAATCAGTCAATTTTTATAATCAGCNAGTCTTAAAATTTTAGATCAGGTGATATCCTTTCAGCCAATTATAATTTTATTTATTTTTTCAAAGAAATTTAAAAATCAAAAAAATCTCAATATTTTATTAAGGAAACTATTTCGCAACTCCTAAATAAAAATATTTGACACAAAATTTTACATATATTTGTAATTTTTAAAAATATTTTATTAAGTAAATAAGAGTTTAAATATAAGTAGACCTGTTAATAAGTACTTGTCAACCCATCAAACCTGATCCTAACCCATTAACCCAATCTCCTTACCCTGCGGAAATTTGTTTTATTTTTTTCTTAAAAGGTTTAATAATGTTATTTTATTTTATTTTTTCTTTTATTTTGTTTACTTTACTCCAAAAGAACAACTTTACTTAGTAGTCAAAATTTGTTATCAATAAGTTTTATTAACTTTATTAAGAGGTAAATAAAAAAAAATTTTGTGTAACAGAAAATCAGTCAATTTTTATAATCAGCTGATATGTACTACAAAATGTCTATATACTAAATAATATCTGAAATGTTTTATGGCCCATACTACTGCTAATCGTTCCAATTCTGTGGCAGAATAATTTGGTTGTGACCCTGTTAAACTTGTACTTGCATATGCTATTGCATAGTCTCTTCTTTCTTCATCCTTTTGCTAATACTGCTTCTAATCCTTTTGCTAATCCATCTGTCATTAGGTAGAAGGTCTTTTCAAAATCTGGATATCTCAAAATTGGTTGTTTGATTAACTTTTCTTTTAACTTCCTAAAGGTTTTTTCTTGTAATTTTTTTCAATTAAATGGTATTTCCTTTTTGATTAAATTATTCATTGGTTTTGCTATTTCTAAAAATCCTTTTATAAACTTCCTGTAGTATAATGTTAATCCTAAGAAACTTCTTATATCTTTTACTGTTTTTGGTTGTGGGAAATTCTTTACTTTTTCAATTTTATCTGGGTCTGGTAAAATTCCTTTCTTATTTACTACATCATCAGGAATTAAATATAAATGTTCTAGTGCGTCTAAAATACACCGATCTATAGCGTCCTACGAACACCACCTACGTTCATATAGCGTATTAAATATGCCGTTCTAGTGCGTTCTCCGAACGCTTCGTATATATAGCGTACTAGAACGCACCGTTCTAGTGCGTTCTCCGAACGTTTCGTATATATAACGTACTAGAACGTACCGTTCTAGTGCGTTCTCCAAACGTTTCGTATATATAGCGTACTAGAACGCACCGTTCTAGTGCGTTCTCCAGACGTTTCGTATATATAGCGTCCTAGAACGCCTCTATATAATTCCGGATGATGTCCTAGAAATGTGAGTTCTTCCTTAATAAAGTGGTATTTACTTAATTTGATTTTTAATCCTGCTATTTTCAATTGTTTTAGTACTTCTTCTAATTTTTCTATATGTTCTTCGAAGGTTTTGGAATAAATATTTATGTCACCCAGGTATACAATTATTTCTTTTCCTAATGTTTCTTCCAAAATTTCATTCATAAATCTTTGGAATGTTGCAGGTGCATTTTTTAATCCAAAGGGCATCACATTGAACTTATAACTTTCATGTTTTGTTACAAATGCTGTCTTGTCTCTACTTTCTTCGTCCATTTCTACTTGCCAATATCCACTTGCTAAATCTAAAGTAGTAAACTATNTTCGTATATATAGCGTACTAGAACGCACCGTTCTAGTGCGTTCTCCGAACGTTTCGTATATATAACGTACTAGAACGTACCGTTCTAGTGCGTTCTCCAAACGTTTCGTATATATAGCGTACTAGAACGCACCGTTCTAGTGCGTTCTCCAGACGTTTCGTATATATAGCGTCCTAGAACGCCTCTATATAATTCCGGATGATGTCCTAGAAATGTGAGTTCTTCCTTAATAAAGTGGTATTTACTTAATTTGATTTTTAATCCTGCTATTTTCAATTGTTTTAGTACTTCTTCTAATTTTTCTATATGTTCTTCGAAGGTTTTGGAATAAATATTTATGTCACCCAGGTATACAATTATTTCTTTTCCTAATGTTTCTTCCAAAATTTCATTCATAAATCTTTGGAATGTTGCAGGTGCATTTTTTAATCCAAAGGGCATCACATTGAACTTATAACTTTCATGTTTTGTTACAAATGCTGTCTTGTCTCTACTTTCTTCGTCCATTTCTACTTGCCAATATCCACTTGCTAAATCTAAAGTAGTAAACTATTTTACTCCCTCTAATGCTTCTAACATTTTATCAATTCTTGGTATTGGATAAGCATCTTTCTTTGTTATGTTATTTAACTTCCTATAATCTACACAAAATCTAATTTTTCCATCTTTCTTTTTTACCAATACTACTGGTGAGGTCCATGCACTTTTTGATTTTTGGATTATTTCTTCTTTTAATAATTTTCTATTTCTTTCTGAATAAATTCATCTTCTTTTTGTCCTGTTTTGTAATACATTTGTTTTATTGGTTCTTATCTTTTTCTACTTCAATTTTGTGTTTCACCATGTTAATTCTTCCTAATTGATTAGTTTCTTCTGTGAATATATCTTTATATTTGTCCATTAATGTATCAAACTTTTCTTGTTGTTCTTTTGTTAACTTTCCTACTTGTATTTCTTTTTCTTTGCTTGTTTTTCCTAAAAAGATTTCTTCTGCTATTAGTTTTTCTAATGATTCTTCTGGTATAAAGTTTTTATCTTCCGAGTGTGGTCAATCCATTTTTGGTTCTTCTTCATATCCATATTCTTCCTTTGAATCTTCATCGTCTGAACTTTCTTCTTCAATACTTTGTTTTTGTTTTATGCATGTGGCATCTATTTTTGTTGTTCCATTTCTCCAATCTACTGTTAATTCTTGATTCTTCCAATCATAAACTGCTTCTGCTTTTATTATCCAATTATTTTCTAATAGTAAGTGATATGAATCTGTTTCAATTACTTCCACATCTATTAGTATTTGGTTTCCATTTACTGTAATAGGGAAATCTTTAATTCTTCCTAGAGATTTACTTTTCTCTCCTGTGGCTGTTATTATTTCACAATTTGAGGCCATTTCTGGAGTATATCCTAATTGTTCGATTGTATTTCTTGTTACAATACTTGCTGCTGCTCCATTGTCAATTCCTGCTGGTATACATGTTCCCAAAATTAATTTTGAATTTTTGAGGTATTTCGACTTTTTGAGATTTATGCAGAATCTATTCTATATATGGAAGTAAAAAAAGTACCCAGTTATATGTATTTTCAATCAAAGAATAAATCTGGGTAATCAAAAAATTTTGGATTTTAAGTAAAATAATTTCGTCTTCTATGAAAAACTATTTCGACTTTTTTCTCTGAAATTGTAATTTCGGGGCCCCAAAATAATTTTGCGTGCAAGTATAACTGCTGGTACTGTACTATTATCAATCTTTACTTTACCTTTTAATACTGTTGTTTTTGGTGCATAATTTTGTTTTATCATTTTAATATTTACTTTCTTAGGTTTTCTTAGTGATTCCAATAACTTTTTTCTTTGGTTTGAGCTTATTTTCAATAATTGTGATACTGTGATTTCTACTTTTTGATTTCTTAATTGTTTTGCTATGTCAAATTCTGGTCCTTGTAATAAAAATGGAACTTTCTTTTTCTTTTTCTTTTTCTTTTCAGTTTTTATTTTCTTCCAAGTGACTGTCTTTTTACTTTTCTTTTTGTCTTTCTTTTTCATAGGATCGATTCCGAATGTTCCCAATAATCCAGTTGTTTTAATAACTTTAGGTAAATTATTTGTTTTTATTAATTCACCTGTTTTTGATTTCTTTATTTTGTAATCATCATCACTGTCACTATCACTGTCTCTTCCATGTTTTCCAAATAAGATTTCAGTTAATTCTTTAATAACTTCCTCATCCGACTCGTTATTATCTTTTTCTTCTGTATCAACATAATTAGTGTAAGTTATTTGTTTTGGTTTTGAACCATTTTGGTTATTATTACTACTGTTATTACTACTTCCTTGATTATATCTTTTAAAATTATTATTATTGTTATTACCGTTATTGAAATTATTAGGAATATTCTGTTTTTAGGATAGTGGTCATATTGGTAATCTGCAGTCTTTTCTCATATGTCCTTCCTTTCCACAGTTAAAGCATTTCGTATCTCTTGATCCTCTATTAATAGTTTCTTCTATTATTATTCATTTGTGCCATTTGAATTTTCAATTGAGCCATCTTTTTGGTCAGTTCTTTAATTTCATCCTTTGGTTCAATTTTCTCTTCCTTTTTCTTTAGATTTTCTTTAATTTGTTTCTTTCTTAACTTTCTTTTTAGCTCATCATCGCTTTCAGATTTGGATTCAGATTTGTAATATCTTTCTTTTTTTTTCTTTTTAGGTTCTATTCTATTGGTAATATCTTTTGCTTCCTCATGTCTTTCAATAAGTTCTACTATATCTTTCACAGTTTCCTTTCCATGTGTCAAGGCTAATGAAGCTAATTCTGGAGTTGGTCCTCTTAAAAATAATTCTGCCTTTCTTTTTTCTGATATGTCTCCTATTTTATTACAATTTCTCAAGAATATATTAGCAAAGTTTCTTATAGATTCATCCTTTCTTATACTGGTCAAATGGAAAAAAATAGGATGGTTTTATCATGAATAGAATTCCGATTGATGGTTAAATTTGCTAAGATTATACATGTTCCCAAAATTAATTTTGGATTTTTGAGGTATTTCGACTTTTTGAGATTTATGCAGAATCTATTTTATATATGGAAGTAAAAAAAGTACCCAGTTATGTGTATCTTCAATCAAAGAATAAATTTGGGTGGTCAAAAAATTTCAGGTTTTAAGTAAAATAATTTCGTCTTTTATGAAAAACTATTTCGACTTTTTTCTTCGAAATTGCAATTTCGGGGTCCCAAAATAATTTTGTATGCAAGTATAGCTAAGATTTATTAAGTATAGACAGTTGATTTTTTCCGATTTATAAATAAGAATTTCCGATTTATGAATTTTCACAAATAGGATATCCAATTTATGCATATTTCCGCCATCAATAGGATTCCGATTTTTGTTCATTCGACCAGTGTTATTTTCAATCTCTCTAATTCGTTTAGAATTTTGTTCTTCCATTTTCTATTATAGAATCTTTTGATAAAATCTTTCTTTATTTCTTCTCATGTCATTATTCCTTGTATTGCTTCAATCCACCATTCTTCTGCATTTCCTTTGAGGTATACTTCCATATAGTTTCTCTTCGTTTCATCACTCTTCCATTGGTTTGCTCTTGTCACTTTTAGATATTCTTCTATCTATTCTAATGGATCTTGAGTTTCATCTCCATAGAAAGTTGAAGGTTTAATTAATATCAGAGCTGTCATTATTTTCTTTTTATTATCTTTTTCTGTTTCGCTTTCTGTATCTTATTCATTCTCTTTCTCTGCTTCATACTCTTGTTGATCTTGATCTTGGTATTCTTCTTCGTTCTCCAGTTCGTCTTCTTCTTTGATATTTTCTAGTTTTAGATTATTACTGTTCCTCCGAGACTATACATGTTGTCAAAACTATTGAATTGAGTCAGACGCAATTAAAATTGAGAAAAATTGAAGTTGAGTCAAGGTAAATTTTGATTTTTACTAATAACTGACACAATTAGTTGAGTCAGACGCAATTAAAAATTGAAATTTTAAGAGTTGAGTCAAGGTCAAATTAGTTTTGATGACATGTATATCCGAGACCTTTTATCTTTTCAAGTCTTTGGATTCTTTCTTTTTCTAGTTCTTGTAACTTTACTTCAATTTCTTTTATATCTAGTTTGATAGATTGTATATGTTTTGCCCAAATCCCAAATAATTTGGGATTTGGGACGCCAAAATGCACAAATTACTAGTATTTGGGATTTGGGATTTGGGATTTCGGCAAAAGATACTAATTGTAATTTGGGATTTGGGATTTGGGATTTCGGCAAAAGATACTAATTGTAATTTGGGATTTGGGATTTGGGATTTCGGCANATTTGGCTTTTAGAATTTTTTCATTTTTGTCAAATTCTACATCTTCCATTTCCTCTATAAACATCTTTGTTATAGACATAGTTTTTATTCCTTTTTGTGACTGTTTCATTTCAATTTGTTTCCTAATAGTATGTAATTCTTCTATATAACTTAGAAATGTATTACTGTTTGATGCTTCCAATATACTATACATGTCGTCAAAACTATTGAATTGAGTCAGACGCAATTAAAATTGAGAAAAATTGAAGTTGAGTCAAGGTAAATTTTGATTTTTACTAATAACTGACACAATTAGTTGAGTCAGACGCAATTAAAAATTGAAATTTTAAGAGTTGAGTCAAGGTCAAATTAGTTTTGATGACATGTATATCCGAGACCTTTTATCTTTTCAAGTCTTTGGATTCTTTCTTTTTCTAGTTCTTGTAACTTTACTTCAATTTCTTTTATATCTAGTTTGATAGATTGTATATGTTTTGCCCAAATCCCAAATAATTTGGGATTTGGGACGCCAAAATGCACAAATTACTAGTATTTGGGATTTGGGATTTGGGATTTCGGCATTTGGGATTTCGGCATTTGGATTTTGAATTTAGGTAGCAGATATAATGGATTGATTAACTTCCTTTGGTGAATGTTCTTCAGGAGATTCTTCCCTTGATGATATACCGGGCATGCTTACAATAGAAAATGGTAACCTTGACTGAGTTCTTAGGTTTTGTTATATTATGTTTACTTTTTTCCAGAGTTCTCTAAAATGTGAACTTGAAGATCTTGATTCTCTTTTAATAGGTCTATACCGTCGTGATCTTCTTGAGTTTTCCAGGTTTATTTTTTCCTTAAAATATTTTATTTGGTTTTATTTTTTCACTAAAGTCTTTATCCATCCTTTTTATAACATTTTCAATATTAATTTTCATCAGTTTTATACTTTACTTTTTTTATTTGTTGCATTCTTTCGTTAAAGGTACTTCTTATCGGAATCTTTATAGAGGATGGAGCCTCTTACAATAAGTGTTTTTCCTTTTTATCTTTTCCTATTCATCACATCTTTGTACTGGAGATACTTCTTATTGAAATCTTTATAGAGGATGGAGCCTCTTACAATAAGTTTTTCCTTTGGGTGAATTTTCATTACACAGGTCTTATTATCATTGCCTTAATATTTTTCTTTAGGCCTTATTGTCATTGCCTACAGGATTTGTGAATTTATACTCTATTAGGTTTTATTGATATTGTCTACAAAACTTACAAAATTCTACCTTATAGGATTTACAACTTTTGCCTTCTACATCAGGAAATTTTTTATGTTGGAGGTTATTGTAATAATTTCGTTTTCAAAGGTTATTGAAGGTTATCGGACCAATAACCTTCGCAAATATTACGTTTATTATGATAAAGTGAAGGTTATTGAAGGTTATCGATATCAATAACCTTCGGAGTATTACGTTTTATTAATAAAAATGAAGGTTTTCGGTACCAATAACCTTCGTAAATATTACGTTTATGTTGGAGGTATTCGAAGGTTATCGAAGTGAAGGACTTCGAAGGCTTATGTTTAAAAAAATTTACTGATGTAGATTTTATTGATATTGCCTCCTAGGTCTTACGAAGTTTACCTAAATATAACATATTCCTTTCAAGACTTAATTTCTGCCTTACTCATGAACTTTTATATTTAATATGCATGCATTTCACAGGTGTTATTGTCATTGCCTAAGAGTTTGATCGATATGAAGGTGATCAGTTCTTAACATTCTTCACTCTAAAATTTAATGAAAATTTTTTCCTCCCAAATACATAACCTCCTACTTCCTTTCGTAACTTACACTAGTTAAATGAAAAAAAATAAAACAGTTTTATCATGAATAGGATTCTGATAATGGCTAAATTTGCTAAGATTTATTAAATATTGGCAGTCGATTTTTTCTAATTTATGAATAGGAATTTCCGATTTATAAATTTTCACAAATAGGATATCTGATTTATACATATTTGCGTCATCAATAGGATTTCAATTTTTGTTCATTTGACCAGTGTTATTAACAATTAACTTCTTTTCTTACTGCGGATTCTTCCAAAATTTTAACAATAGTTCTCTCCTATTGTTTAAAATTTTACTTCTTTAAATTATTCTTTAGAATCTTCTTAAGAATACATTTTAAGAATACTTTCTATTTATATTTATTTTCCTTTTTACTAGAATACTTCCTATAAAAATTCATTGCTTTCCACTATTCCTTTCCAATTTAATTTCCTTTTCGCTTTTCCTTTCTTAATCAATTTCCTTTTCACTAGAAGGTACCAAACTGTCGCGAATGTATTTTTATACCTCCCACTTACAGTTCTTTTAAGGAGTTTATAGTCCTTCCTAGAGGTGCAGACTTATAGTGAGGTCATGACACCCCTTCAAGTCACGGCATAAATGTAGATGTGACATATCTTTTTTATTTTTTAAAGGATTGTCATGAGTCATGACTGTAGTAGTAAGACGTAATTATAGTAATAAGACGTGACTGTAGTAATAAGACGTGACTGTAGTAGTAAGACGGGATTATAGTAGTAAGACATGACTGTGGTAGTGAGATGTAATGATATAATTGTAGTTATATATTGTAATTATAGTCATATGTTATAACTATAGTTATATATATAACTATAGATAAGTATTTTATATAATATATAGTATAATTAATATAATTAAAATAAATAGTAAATTATTATTATATGTATTTAATTATTATATTTATTATTATATTATTATATTATATTACCAATTATTATATTATTATTATTATATTATTATATTATTATATTAATTATTGTATTATATAATCAAAATTAAACTACTATTACTATATTATTAGTTATTACAGTTAACTCACTCTACAATGAATTTAGTGGCTGGGCCAATCAGACCTTCATTATAAAAAAATTCATTAATCGTATAACGAAATTCAAAAAAAAATTCAGTATAATGTAAAACGAATATTTTTAGAAATTCGTTATCTATTTTATTAATAAAATTGAAATTATAATTTTATTAATTTGTTATTATTTATTACTATACTAAATACAATATATTTAATAATCATCATTAAAATCATCAATAAAACTATCAAGATTACTTTGTTTCATTGAAAAAAAGTGATATCTTACAGCTTCTTTTTTTAATTTTTTCACATATTTGATTTCATCTTTTTTTGTATCAAAATTTTCCTCCTGTTGCTCTAAATACAAAATTATTTTATCATATGATTCAATAGTTTCATTGTGAGTAATAATTGGCAAAGGATCTGGATCTTCTTCTATTTCATCCTTTTTATTAGGAAGAACTGCTGCTAAAATTTCATCATTAGTTCTTATTTCCATTGTAATTACTGTGCTATCATAATGAATAAATTCATTAGCGCTAAGAGAATTTCCAAGATTTAATTTATCAATTAATACTTGAATTTCATTCAATTCACTTGTATTATCTACTATAATCTCATCTGTGTTCATTTCATCTGTCATGTCATCTAAATTAATTTCATTTGTTTTAGGCAAAATACCTGTCTTTTGCCATCAATTTTTAATTGTAGATTCAGTAACATTATTCCATGCACAAGCAATATATTTAATACATTTTTTGATATTAATTTCAACAAGTTCAATACCATATTCATTATATTTGTCAAAAGTCTTGACACGATTATTTAAAAACAATTTTTGATATTGTACCTAAAATTATTAAATTAGAATTATTATAAATTTTAATTAAATAATAATTTATAAATATGAATTTCACTTGCCTTAAAACTATTAATAATTCCTTGATCACAAGGTTGTAGATGTGCAGTAGTATTTGGAGATAAAAATTCAATAGTAATATTTGTGACTTGTGTAGCCTCATAAAGAGTATGTATAGGTGCATTGTCAACAAAAAGAATAATTTTTCTATTTTGCATTCTCATTCTTGTATCAAGTTTTTTAATATAATCATTCCAGATTGAAACTTGCATCCAACTTTTTAAATTCCAGTAATAATCAACTGGAAGAGTTTTTTTGTTTATATGTCTAAGTACCCGCGGATTTTCATATTTATGAATAAATAAGGGTTTGAGTTTTTCTGTTCCTGTTGCATTGCAGGTAAGTAAAACAGTCACACGATCTTTTGATTGTTTTGTACCTGACATTGGTTGATTAGAAATTGTATGACTAGGTCTCATTTTCCAAAAAAGACTTGTTTCATCACAATTAAAAATATCTTGAAGATCATAATTTTCTAAAATTTGATTAATTTTATTACGCATTTCATCAAGATTTTGAAGTGGGGCACTAGATGCTTCTTCATGTATACAATATTGCTTAAAATTATGACGCTTTTTGAAATTATCAATCCATCCAATTGAACCTTTAAACTTATTTTCATTATATAAAAAAGCAAACTCTGATGCTTTTAAAGAAAAAATTTCATCTGTAATATTAACATTTGCTTGGATAGCACCTTCAGTCCATAAAGTTAAAGCCTCTTCTATAATAGGAAAAGAAATTTTTTTTTCACGACGCAAAGAAGCCTGATATGAATTAAGATTTACAGCAAGCCAGCGATCTTTTGCCTTTAAAATATCACTAATCATTCCTTCACTAACTTCATATTCATTGGCTAAATCTTTATTTTTTAAAAAAGAAGATGATTTTTTTTTAGAACAAATTTCTTTTTTTATGCCGCTGTAAGCGACTTACGTTTGTTTTTTGGCATTTCAAAGAAAAAAGATACAAAAAATAAAAAAAAGATATTTTATTCATTTTTATTATAAATTATAGATTAATAAAGATAACTTCCAAAATTACTGTTATTTGTAGCGATAGGAGTCGTAAATACCTCCTTAATTTTCGTTATAATTATTTGAAATTTTTATTGAAAATCTTTCGTTATATAGAAAAAAAATTCATTATAATTATACATGTTCCCAAAATTGATTTTGGATTTTTGAGGTATTTCGACTTTTTGAGATTTATGTAGAATCTATTCTATATATGGAAGTAAAAAAAATATCCAGTTATATATATCTTCAATCAAAGAATAAATTTGGGTGATCAAAAAATTTCGGGTTTTAAGTAAAATAATTTTGTCTTCTATGAAAAACTATTTCGACTTTTTTCTCCAAAATTGCAATTTCGGGGCCCCAAAATAATTTTGCGTGCAAGTATAGTTATAACTATAAAATTCACTATATTTTATATATATGACCACCAGATAAACTTCGTACAACGTTATAGTATAATTAATTAAACAAATTCGTTATATCAAATTTTTTTTATTATAAAAAAATCAGGACCCTATCAAATATCCATTATATCAAAAAATTTGTTATATTAAAATTCGTTATAGAGTGAGTTGACTGTATATTAATTATTAATATTATTAATTAATTATTATTATTTAAAATTAAGCTATATTATTATATTATTTAAAATATTAAATTGAAATTATTAAAAAAAAAAATAAACTAATTAATTTGATTCCATTTCATCATTTCTTTTATTTAATTTCATTTCATCACTTCTGTTATTTAATTCCATTTCATTATTTGTTTCATTTAATTCATTAAATAAAAAATTATTAATTATATCTTCAGGATTATAATCTAAAGTTCCTATTTCATTATCATTAATCTCATCTGATATTTCATTTTCATTTTCAAAATTATTTAAATCAATAATATTTCCAATAATTAAAAAATTATTATTATTATCAATTAAAATATTATTATTAATATCTATTTCACTTTCTTCATCATCTAATTCTAATATATTTCCCATATTTGTATTATTGATTACACTTCTTATATCATTTTCAGTTAATTCTTTTCCATAATATTTAAGTTCATTACAAATATTAGATAAATAATATGATCTAACCTTTGTCATTCTTTCTAATTTTGTAATATTCATTCTAGTTCTGTGATCACCCAAAAGCCATTTTAATATAGAAAAGTTTCGTTCACAACTAGCTTATGAAGGAGTTATAGAAAAAAGTCTAATTGCTAATTGTACTAAATGTTGAGGTTTTTTTTTAATAGATCTCCACCAAACTTGAAGAGTATCTATTTCAGTATATGTAAGATCAAAAGGATTTAATTTTACTTCATAGTGACTTAATTGTGATAATAATTTTTTACATGAATTATCAGAATGTCCTAAATTTTGCCAAAGTTGAATAGCAGTCAAAGCAATTTCTCTAAATACACTATCTTTAAGACCCCTTTCTATATAAAATTATAATAATATATTATATAATTATAATAAAAATATCAATATAAATCAATAAAAAAAATAATAATAAAAATACCTCTATAATGTGGATGAAGAAAATAAGTTAATGTATAAATTGGATGCAAAAATTCTTCATATCTTTTGTTAAAAATAATTATTGCTTCTCTTTTGAATGGATTNGTATTATTGATTACACTTCTTATATCATTTTCAGTTAATTCTTTTCCATAATATTTAAGTTCATTACAAATATTAGATAAATAATATGATCTAACCTTTGTCATTCTTTCTAATTTTGTAATATTCATTCTAGTTCTGTGATCACCCAAAAGCCATTTTAATATAGAAAAGTTTCGTTCACAACTAGCTTATGAAGGAGTTATAGAAAAAAGTCTAATTGCTAATTGTACTAAATGTTGAGGTTTTTTTTTAATAGATCTCCACCAAACTTGAAGAGTATCTATTTCAGTATATGTAAGATCAAAAGGATTTAATTTTACTTCATAGTGACTTAATTGTGATAATAATTTTTTACATGAATTATCAGAATGTCCTAAATTTTGCCAAAGTTGAATAGCAGTCAAAGCAATTTCTCTAAATACACTATCTTTAAGACCCCTTTCTATATAAAATTATAATAATATATTATATAATTATAATAAAAATATCAATATAAATCAATAAAAAAAATAATAATAAAAATACCTCTATAATGTGGATGAAGAAAATATGTTAATGTATAAATTGGATGCAAAAATTCTTCATATCTTTTGTTAAAAATAATTATTGCTTCTCTTTTGAATGGATTTAAATTAGAAATTTGATGTATAGCAACAGCTAATTTAATTAAAAAAATAAAACAATCTACAAGATCTACTGATTTTGATTCAACTCTGTTAATACTCTCTTTAATTGGTTCCCAAATATGACGAATAAATCTACATTGAAGAATTAATCAAAAGTAGTAAATATTATAAATTAGAATAATAAATTGAAATATTTATCTCTTTTAAATTTGAAAAACTTCAAATCATCCATTGCAAATTCACCAGTTGTCAACAGGAGTGGTGCAAATTTACTCTTGTAACATGACAAATAATTATTAGTGTAATAAATATTTTGAAAAAGAGAAATTTTGTTGTAATTTATCCTATCTAACTAGTTTTTTTTAATGATGATGAATATATGATTCCATTATTCTTAATCTTTAGTATGAATATATTTTCATTTTATAATATATTATTCATTTTTCAGATACATATAATTAAATTTTATTTATTATGCTTCCATCATCACGGTGGAATATTTCTTTTGATTTTTCAATAATATTGTTGTTTTTGAGAACAACGGATTACTCTAATTCTTTTTAATATCAATTTCAATTACGATTTTTTTTTTTTCAGTATAAAATTTTCACATGTAGAAAAATATTTCCATAATAGTTTTTTGTGTTGCGTCAAAGAGAACATATGAGAATATTGTCACAGGAGTGCAGAGTATTTCGAACAATTTCCCAAATCAGTCTCACAGTTTGTATCACACAAACAAATAATAATACGCTCTATCTGCCAGTAGGTCAGTCGCCTATCTCGAAACAGATAATAAATATATAATAAATAATAATAATAATCAAATAATAATCAAATTAATCATGAAGGCACAGTGAGTAAGGTGGAGTAAAAGTAGTAACGCAGTATTAAACAATATTTAATAATATTTTGCAATATTACAACACAAAATATAAATTTATTAAAATATAAAATATAAAGTTTTAAAAGTAAAGTATCATTCAACAACAGAAATATTACAGCGTGACATATCTTTCCTATTCCTGAAAGAAGTTTATTTTTCTATATAATATTTATTAAAGTATTTCGAATTATTCTGAATTATTTCTAATTATTAATTAATTATATTCTAACTTGACTTCTCACTACTGAAACTTACTTCCGACAACAGTCGTATTTATACTTTCCCTTTTGTTTACACTTCATCTTTGTACTTCATACTTCATCCTTTGTGCGTCATCCTTTATCCTCGTACGATATCCTTTATCCTCGTACGGTATCCTTCATCCTTGTACAGCATTCTTCATCCTTTATTCTCGTACAAAAATGACAATCACCTAAAAGTTCTAGTGTCACAAAAATATCATCCCCGTGACATTTCACCTGATTACCAATTTACTTTGCCACAATATTATTAATTCCTGGTAAAGATTTGCAATCAAAATTGAGATTAGAGGCCAAGTAAATTTATTTCAAAGCCTTTATGTCAAAAAAAGCAAACAAAATTTCAAAATGGGAAGAGGTTATATTAAAACAGAAGTAAGCTGATACACAAAATAACTGTAAATTTCAATGATTAACACAAAGCAATCCTTTCCGAACTTCTTTTGCTAGTATATCAGCTATATGTGTCGTCAAAACTATTGAATTGAGTCAAGGAAAATTTTGATTTTTACTAGCAATTGATACAATTAAAAATTGAAATTTAAGAATTGAGTCTTTAGCAGCATTATTATATTAAACAAGGGCACTTATTGTTTTACTTCCTTTTTTTTGAATTTTGACCCAAGCAATTTACATTGAAACTAAATTTCCGATACAAATTTATTTATTGATTTTTTTTTTAAAAAAATAAAACTTTTACCTTACTTTATCTTAAATATGTAAGGGAACAAAAATGGAACATATGTATATGCTCAGAATACAATCGTGTATATGAAGGTGCATTTTAGTGATAATTTTGATAAATGGACAATCGGAAATGAAAAAATGTTCAAGATGCTTAACTCAATGCTGATTATTTTAATAAAGTAATAATGATAGATTTCAACAAATAACAAAAGGTAATTATGGCACTATTTATTATTCAAATCAACAATGAAAAGAAGTAGTCAATTTGAACTGGTGACATTAAAAAAGTTTGATGATTATGTAAATTTAAATGAAATGAGGTAANTATATTTTTATGAATATGAAACAAGTGAAAAAAATGTATTAAAAGAATCGAGGTTATTTATTTATTAATTTGCTATTCGTGTAAGAAGTGTAAGAACCGGACAATTTCATTAATAAAAATCGGAGATGTGTAATATAATATAATATTTATTAGTAAGACGGAATTCAAAAAACATAGCAAATTTAACAAATAGAAATTCTTTTATAATCAAGATAACTTTTTTCTTTAATTTAAAAATAATTTTATAGAAAAAGAAAGTAGCCAAATAACATAGTTTACTTATCATATTATTAATTTTTATTATTTATTTTAAAAACTGAGAAAGCTTGTATAAATGATATTTAATTTATTATATCATTTCGATACCATTTCATTTTCTTACCATTTAGGTTATTATCACAACATCATTTTCCAGTTGATGTAATAATAGTAATGTTAATAGCAGTTTATAACAAGAAATTGTTTACTTACTGGTGTAACCTGAACTTGATTTTAACGTAAAATCTAACTGACTTTAACTCGAAAATTCCTAAATCTCAGTCATGTAGAATATCAATTCTATTGTAAATTACATTCTTTTTTAGAATTTTGCGTGTAACGAGAAAGAAATAATTAAATTAAATTTAAAAAATTATTTTTACTTATATTTTTACAATATTAATTCTGGCCAATAAGAAAGAATTCACATGTATTATCGTGTTTTCATAAATGTTTTCTCAACTAAATTTTAACAACAAATTTCAAAAAAACAATGACCTATTTCATGAGGAAAGAAGGAGCAAACAAATTAATTATATTAATTGTATTGCTTACTTGATAATTTTATTATTATGAGGGGAGTTCCATCGGATTTATTTTTTGTGAAACAATACTCCAAAGGAGGAAATTTCCAAAAAAAATTTTATTAATTTTTTTTTTGAATTTTTCATTCAGAAAAATATTGAAGGCAAATATCAAAGTCAAATATTGAAGGAAAATATTAAAGAAAATATTAAAGGCAAATATTTGGCAACAAGAAAATATTCAAGTGTCAATTACTGTATTGCAGTTTGTTATTGAATACTTTTGTAATGCACTAATGTTGATTATTATCACTTCTTAAATTGGGAAATTATATAATTTCTATTAGTAATTTAAGTTATGAGATTCCTTATCTGGTTTCCTGCCAGTAGTCATATGCATATCTTAAAGTATAGGCTATGCATGTCAAAGTATAAATCAATTTATACAGGTACAGGTGAAACTGTAAATGATTAGATAATTCCAGAGTTAATAAATGCTAAAAATCTCAATGGTTAATCATGATAACTTTTAAAATTAGAGTCCAATTGAGGGAGAGCATGAAAAACAGCTACCATATCCAAGCCTGACTATGCATATTGCTCAAATTAATTTTCAAAATTTCAAATGCCAAATGCCAAATCTCAAATTCTGAGCAAAATTTGAGTAATATCCATAATCTTGACATGGAGAGGTAGTAACAATAAATAACAATATGGGACTCATTTGTCATGCATACCTAAGTAGAAAAAAATTATACAGGTGAAACTGTGAATGGCTGTTATATCAGTTGTGGTTGAATAACTATGATAATTCTGGAGCTAATACATGCTAAAATCTCAACTTTTAAAAGAGATATATTTATTAAATTAAAAGTCAATAAATCACAAGGGGTTTTCAATGGCGAATTATTAATGATAGCTTTTTAAATTGGAATGGCCTTGAGTATCATGGTTTTAATGGGTAATGGAGAATTAGAGTCAATTCTAGAAACGGAGCATGAAAAATAACTACCACATCTAAGCTTGATTATATATGTTACTCAAATTAATTAATTTTCAAAATGCCAAATGCCAAATCCCAAATTCTAAGCAATTTGAACAACATGTATAATCTTGACATAGGGAGGTAGTAATGACATGAGACTCACTTGCCATGCACACCTAAGTATAAACTTTATACAGGTGAAACTGTGAATGGCTCATTAAATCAGTTTGAATAACCATGATAATTTTAAAGCTAGATAACTTTTTTAAATTGGATTTCATGAGTAATGAAGAATTAAAGTTCAATTCTGGACAGGGAGCATGAAAAACATCTACTACATCCAGGCTTGACTATACATGTTACTCAAATTAATTTTTAAAATGCCAAATGCCAAATGTCAAATTTCAAATGCTGAATCCCAAATTCTGAACAAAAATGTATAATCTTGATCTTGACATGGGGAGATAGTGACAATAAATAACAATGTGGGACTTATTTGGGTCTTGTAATTAGAATGAGTATAATTTAAATCCCTTCATGAGAAACAATCAAAGGGCAAATTTGGTATTAGCAGCTACAGTAATTTTAGCTTTAATAATGCATATTAAAGTTGGAACTTACTTATTGGTTAAACTTAATTGTTTGCACTGGTAAAATGAATCTTTACCATTTATTGTTATTTTGAAAAAATTAGAGTGTTTAACATCCTATTTTGTTTGTTTCTAAAATCATTGAAATAATTAATAGAGACAGTTGAGAATATATATCAATATGTTGCTTAAATTGCTCAAAATTTGGGATTTGGCATTTAATAATATGAGATTTAGGGATTTGGCATTTGGCATTTGGTATTTACATTGATAATATGAGATTTAGAAATTTGGTATTTGGCATTTACATTGATAATATGAGATTTAGGAATTTGGCATTTAACATTTGGGATTACATTTATTAATAATATGGCATTTGGCATTTGGGTAATATGTCATGTATAGTTGAGGACATGACTAAAGTTATTAAAAATATAAAAATTTTTTAGACAACTAAAATTATTAAAAATATAAAAAAAAATTGAAATTAATTATCAATGGTTGTCGAATATAAATCTTTTAATATTTACTAATTAAAATTAAAAATGTAACTAAAGCTAGATCTATGATACATCAGCTGTAAAACTTTTAGATCCATATTATAAGAATTGAGTAAATACTCTGTTTTAAATTCTATAATAATTTTTGAATGAATATTTGCTAATTACTTTCTCAATTTAAGAAATAGGATTGACATTTTTACAGCAGATTCCCATATTTTCTTCTTTAAGACAATTTTATTATTTTTAATGATCAATATTAAATAAACAGAATAAAATGTGACAACAATTGGTGATTAATTTCAGATTTTCAAGGCAAATTATCAACAATAATACATTTGTCCCAAAATCCAACTTGAGATTTTTTTTTACTTATCATTTAATTTCAAAAATTAAAAGAATCCCTGAAACTAATCAAAAAGGTTAAATCAAATTTTGATTATTGGATTTTGGAACAATGTATTATTGTTGATTATTGGCCTCATTATCCCACTTTTTTATTTACTAANATTTATCATTAAAAGTGATATTAACTAATCTTAAAAGAAGAAATATAGCACTTATGCAGTAAAAACGCCAACCCTATTTTGTAAAAATTGAGAAAGTAATTAGCAAATATTCAAAAATCATCATAGAAAATTAAAATGGAGTATTTATTCAATTCTTATAATATAAGTCTAAAACTTTTACTGTTGGTACACTATATATCTAACTTTAAGATTACTTTTCATTCTTTGATATTTAATTAGTAAATAATAAAAGATTTATATGTGACAGTAATTCAATTTATGTGACAATAATTCAATTTATGTCAAATTTATCAGTTGATCCAGATTTTTATTCAATAAATTATATTTAATGCATTTAAAGACTAAAATGATAATAAAATAACAATGATTTTATTTATGTAATAAATCGGTTCATAATAAATAATAATGAAAATTTTTTTTTGCGTGATTAATAAATGAATGCGTGTTATTTTTATTACGGACAAAAAAAATAGTAATGATATATATACATGTTACTTTTTTTAAAAAAAAATTTAATGCATCAAAACGGGACTTTTGTATCCCTTTATTTTTCTACGTTCCGGACGAAGTCCGAAGATCGTTTCTAAAAATTTAATGCATCAAAAGCGGAACTTTTGTATAATTATTTTTTCGGACACTTAGGTCACAAGTTCACATTGTGTGAAATCTTACACCGAAGTCCGAAGAAATTTCCTTTTTTAATCTGTATAAATGTATAAAATCTTATTGTAATTTACTATTCTGATTTTTCAAACGTAAACTTTACTATTCTGGTTTTTCGAACATAAACTTGGTTGCTCAATTCTAGGATTAGAATTTTGCGTATTTTGCGCATTTTGTGTGTAATAGTAATGAGATAAAAATAAATAATGAAATATTATTAAATAAATGCGATTTTTTTTTTTGCGTACTAAAAATATTTCGCAATTTTAAACGTAATTTATGTTTCTTTTTTTTCAAAAAAAATAAATTTCTACTTTTCATACCATGAGCATAAGCAAACAAAAAAAAAAGTCAATATGCTCAGAATGCAATCAAAAATGTGATAATTATGATAGATGGTGTAAACCATGTAACTCGAAACATTTCCAAAATGATTTTAATAATTGGACAAGTGGAAATGACAAAATAGATAAAATCATTCAAGATGCTCAATTAAATGCTAATTATTGGTGGGGAGTAATAGAATGGATACCTTATGATAGATTTAAAGATGTTAAACAAATAGGTAAAGGTGGATTTGGAACAATACATTATGCTAGGTTGATTGGTGGACATATTGCAGAATGGGATATTAAAAATCAACAATGGAAAAGATATAATAAAGATAAAGAAGTGGTGTTAAAAAAGTTTGATAATTTTATGAATTTCAACGATGTCTTAAATGAGGTAAATATTTTAATTAATATTTAAATTTAATTTTCAAATTATTATATAATGTTTTGACTATAATTAAAAATGGTTATATTATTAGATGGAAATTCACTTAAAAACATACGCTTTATTTGAAGTTTCAATTCGATTTTATGGAATTACACAAGATCCAGAAACGCACTCATATATGATGGTTTTAGCATATAAAAAAGAAGGAAATCTTCGAGAATATTTAAAAATCAATTTTAATAATATTAATTGGAAACAAAAATTATATGTATAATCTACGGGATTTGTCTGAAAAGTTGATGGAAATTCATAAATTAGATATAGTTCACCAAGACTTCCATCCTGGAAATATTTTATCAACCGATTTTGAATCTGAGTTACAGATTTCAGATTTTGGATTAAGTAAACTAATAGGGGAAAATCCAAATAATCCCGAAAAAAAGAATATATTCGGTGTATTACCATATATTGCTCCAGAGGTATTAAGTGGTGATGAAGAATATACAAAAGCTGCTGATGTATATTCATATGGAATTATTGCTTACGAAATGGTTACGGGCTTTTCTCCATATCCCGATATACCACATGATGAAGATTTGGCTATTAAAATATGCAATGGATTACGACCAAAAATTCCATTTCATACTCCCAAATTAATTAAAAGAATGATTATGAGGTGTTGGGATGCTCGAGTTACACATAGACCCACTTTTGAAGAATTATTGGATGAGTTGTGGAAATACTATAAAGATTATAGTGATTATTTATATGGGGAAAAAAATAAAGATTCAGAAATTGCGATTCAACTTAAAAAAGCTGAAGAATTTTCGGCAAATCAAGAATCAAACAATACGACAACTACAACAACTACAACTCTTGATTATCAAACGCATTCACAAGCAATTTATACCAGTCGACTTCTTAATTATTCAAAACTTCCAAAGCCCAAGAACGAAGAAAATTTTGAAAGAGAAATTGAAGAATTAACTAAATCTTTTTCTCATATAACTACTAGTAAGTATCAATTATATTAATTTAATTTTTAATTTTTATTTTCTGATTAATTATATTAATTTATTTTTTATTTAGATGATGATATCGATGAATTCTAAATATTATAAATATTTTTTTATTTTTATTTTTATATATAAATATTTTTGTAGAAATTCAATTAAATTAGGTTGTAAGCCTAACTATAACTATTTTTAATAACTTTTAAAATAAATAAATAAATAACCGTTGCTAATAATTTCATTAATCTATTTTTTTTTAAATAATAATTGATTAAATAAGAAATGATTGATATAAAAATTAATTTGATAAATTAAATTTAGTGACCATATTGTTATATCACAAGCTCACACAATACTACATAAATTTTCTTAACTAAATTGACCAACAAGATTTTCTTCATTTTCTTCTTCCAATAGTCGGAATGAACTTTGAAAGAAGGACGTGGGCCCTTTTTTCAAATTCGATCATTTTCTGCGAATAATAGATGTTAATATAAAGAATTAATTTAATGTAATGTGGAAATCGATAAATCAATAAAGAAGCAAATGAATAATAATTTTACCTCGATTAAGGCACGTCTTTCAAACACCCATCGATAAATCTTGACACATTTAACATATAATTCTTGTAGGCGAGGTACTTCTTGTGAAAGTAATTAATATACTTCGTCAGCAGATTTAACTATAAACCAATAATAAATAATAAATATAAAATATAAAAAGTTAGTTATAAATAAATTAAAAAATTCTATATTAAAATGTCATAGCATAGTAATAATAATATTTATTATTGTTATTAGATGTTGTTTTTACTTACTTTTTTGTAAACTCAAAGAACACGTTTATATTGGTGAATCAAATATTTATCTCATCAATTATACTATAAAAAAAATAAAAAATAGATAAATAATAAAAAATAAATAAATAAATAAATAATAATAAATAACGATAAATAATAATCAATAATAATAATACCTCTTCAATGGCTTTTTGAATAATAGCTCTCATAATTTATCTTAAACATTCAAACTCAAAATTTAACTATAAAAAATAGAATAAAAAATAAATAACAATCAATCATTAAATAAATAAATTATATAAATTAAATAAATAAATTAATTAAATACCCTTCATCCAAATTCTCATCACAGTTAAATCCTTTCCTCCGCGGGAATTGAAAATTCCTCATAAATGTTTTACATCGCAAGTTTCCCTTTTCGAACTTGATAATCATTTTCGAATGATTTCACTTATCCTCAAAATTTCCAATAAACATTTATCCCGTAGATAGATCCATTGAAATTCTTGAATTTGTCGAGTTAGTTTGGACAAAATCATCTGATTATTCATCATCTCATCATTTCCATTACTATTATTCTTATTATTATTCTCGATTTTTGATGATCTCTTGTAGTGCTTCAAAAAGTTCTTTGGGAATACTCTTATTAGCGAATAAACAAAATATTCCTTTATCTATCTCATCTTGTGGAGTGTAATGAGTGTAATGATGAAGCTGAATTGCACATTCTTCAAATGATTTACGTAGTAGGCCTATTTATATATATATATATTATATTTTAATTCACATGGGAATGCAGGTGTGAATAAATATGTGATTAATAAATGTAAATAGATAGAACTTAAATGAATGGAATTATAGTAATTAAAATAATTAAAATAATAATAATAATTAAAGATTACATGCCACAATTCGGACCATTTCATCATATTTATGCCGCACCTATCAGTAGTTAAATAATAATAATTTATTTTTTAATTATAATATAATACGTAGAAATAATAAAAATTATCATATTCAAACACAGTAAAACTACAAGAACTCAAGTCAGAATCGAAAACTACAAGAAAATAAAATAAATCAAATTAAATTAATAAAATAAAATAAAATAAAATAAATAAATAAATAAATAAATTAAATAAATTAAANATTCTTGAATTTGTCGAGTTAGTTTGGACAAAATCATCTGATTATTCATCATCTCATCATTTCCATTACTATTATTCTTATTATTATTCTCGATTTTTGATGATCTCTTGTAGTGCTTCAAAAAGTTCTTTGGGAATACTCTTATTAGCGAATAAACAAAATATTCCTTTATCTATCTCATCTTGTGGAGTGTAATGAGTGTAATGATGAAGCTGAATTGCACATTCTTCAAATGATTTACGTAGTAGGCCTATTTATATATATATATATTATATTTTAATTCACATGGGAATGCAGGTGTGAATAAATATGTGATTAATAAATGTAAATAGATAGAACTTAAATGAATGGAATTATAGTAATTAAAATAATTAAAATAATAATAATAATTAAAGATTACATGCCACAATTCGGACCATTTCATCATATTTATGCCGCACCTATCAGTAGTTAAATAATAATAATTTATTTTTTAATTATAATATAATACGTAGAAATAATAAAAATTATCATATTCAAACACAGTAAAACTACAAGAACTCAAGTCAGAATCGAAAACTACAAGAAAATAAAATAAATCAAATTAAATTAATAAAATAAAATAAAATAAAATAAATAAATAAATAAATAAATTAAATAAATTAAATAAATAAATTAAATTAAATTAAATTAAATTAAATTAAATTAAATTAAATTAAATTAAATTAAATTAAATTAAATTAAATAAATTAAATAATAAAATAAATTAAAATAAATTAAAATAAATTAAATAAATTAAATAAATTAAAATAAAACAATTAAATTAAATTAAATTAAATTAAATTAAATTACCTCTATTGGAGGTACTTGATATTCACTATTCAATTCTTTATCAAACATTGATAAATTTTTACCCATGTTTAACATTATTTTGTGTCATAATAGCTTCCTATAAAGAAAAAAACGTTAGACATTTTTAATAATAATATTTAATAATTAATAATAATAATAAATGATGATAAAATCAAAATACCTATAAATTACGAATAGAAAAAAGTATTCCATAACTCATCGAATCAAACATGTGGTATTATTGTATCAATATTTCGATAAATAAATTACAATAATCTATTTCGACCTAAAATCCAATTCGAATCAATTCAATTCAAGTCAAAGTCCAAGTCAAAGTCAAGTATAGTGAAATTGCATATAATATTTAATAAATTAGATCATTCATTCATCCATTATTATTATAAACAAATAAATAAAAACAGAATATAAAATTTAGATCATTCATTATTATTATTATTAAAAAAAGAAAACGAGGAAGTAAAAGAAATCTTGTGTACCGTGAGTGATTAAATATTCCTTGAATTGATGCATGTTGGCAATCTTTTTTTAATATCCGTAGTACTTCATTATAAATGAAAAAATAAAATAGAAAAATAATCTAAAATTTAAAAATATTACCACTAGAATTCTTGATGATGAATTTTCTTTTATTATTATGAAACGGAAAATTGGTTTCAAATTTAAGAAAAATAATTGTTGAACTAATATTATTCTTGCTCAATATAGTTGTAGACTACTTTATTTTTATATTACTTTTTACATCAGCCGATAATATCAATTGCCTAAAATAATATTAGCAGTCGTAATTAAAATAAGCAACATGGGAACAAACAATATGAGACACTTATCAATAAATAGTTTAGTCTGATATTTTACTTAGATCTTCACATTATATTTTCACATTTTTTGCCACGAAAATCTTCCCAAAAAAGAGTATCTTGGGAAAATGTTTTTACTTAGGTATTCCTCGTATTCGCCAGTTAGACGAAAGCATCTTGCGCCGTGACCTCAACGTGATTTGTGATTTTGCCGAAACAGGAATAATATATGGCCAGAATTCTAAATGAAAAAAAAAGAACTCGTTCGTTGAAGTTGTAAATAGTGGATATTTTTGTTTCAGGACATTGTTACACGTTTGTATTAACGCGATTTGCATTTATACTGTCCCATGCACATTTGCTAATTCCGAAACAATTTCTTTATTAGATTTTTTTTAACAAAATAAACTTCATACCATGCCATGTGGGTTGATGGATATATTAATGATTGGGGTATTAAAAATCACAATGGAGAAGACTTAGTCAATTTGAAGTGGTATTGTAGTTATAACAATAATTGAGGATTTTTTAAATAGGTAAAGTGATATTTTAATTTAAGAGAAAAGTCATTTAACATATATAATATATTAATTATAATTTAAAAAACATATTATTTAGATGACAATTTACTTGAGAACAAGTGGTAATAAAATAACATCAACTACACTTTATGGAATTACAAAAGATTCAGAAACTCACGAATATATGATGGTTTTAAAATATTTTAAAGGTGGAAGTCTTAGAAATTATTTAAACAATACTTTTAATAATATTAATTGGTATAATAAATTAGACTATTTGAAAGATTTTGCTGGAGGATTTTCAGAGATTCATAAATTAGATATAGTTCATCGTGATTTTCATCCCGGAAATATTTATCAAGTAGCAATTCTAGTCTATATATATCAGATTTTGGATTGAGTAAATTAATTACAGAAAACATAAAAAATACCATTTCTGGGGTATTACACTATATAGCTCTTGAAGTATTAAGCGGGGGAGAATTTACAAAGGCTGCTGATGTCTATTCGTACGCATTTGTTGCTTATAAATTAATTACCGGACTTCTCCATATCACGATATGTCGCATGATAAAGATTTGGCTTTTATGCGATTCTCGAATTACACATCGGTCCACTTTTGAAGAGTTGTATAAACACTATTGAGATTATAACAAAAATAATAGAATAATAATAATGAAATTACAATTCAAATTAAAGACTCTGAAGAATTTCCCAAAAATCTAACAACATATACAACAACTCCAACAAATTATAAAACACATCCGCAAGCAATTTATACCAGTAGACTTCTCAATTTTTCAGATATCTCAAAACCTAAAAATGATGAAAATTTTGAAAAAAAACTTGAAGAATTAACGTAATCTTTTTATCAAATAAATGCTAGTAAGTATCAATTATATATTTATTTAATTCATTTTTCATTTCTTAATTAATTATACTTATTTTATTTTATTTTATTTTTATTTAATTAGATAATGATGATGATGATTTGGATACGTCTAATTTATAAATTTTATTTATTTAACGTTATATATTTTTTATTTGTATTTTACTTATTAAATTTTAAAGCACGATTTATTGATTTTTTTTTGCTATCATAAAATCTTAACACTAAGTATAGAGTATGAAATTATTATACGAATTAAATAACTTAGTTTGTAATTAAGATTTTTATTAAATAAAGCTAGATATTTTTGGATGTGGCGACTTCGTTGCCACCATGTAATTAAAATTTATATATATAATTAATTATATAATTTATTAATGTTCAAATACATTAAATTAAAATAAAAGGTTGTAAAATAAACTTTAATGTAATGTATAAATAATAAATATTTGAATCACAGATTTTATTTAATTCATATGACTTTATATTTAATAATTCAAAGAGGAAAAAAAAAAAAAGAAGGAAATGATGTTTATTAAATGAAAAATGAATCAAAAAAAAAATTTGAGTTTCGTTTATATTTTATTTCTCCAGGATAACTGATAAAAATTGATACAATATAATGATATAAACACAATTATTNTATTTAACGTTATATATTTTTTATTTGTATTTTACTTATTAAATTTTAAAGCACGATTTATTGATTTTTTTTTGCTATCATAAAATCTTAACACTAAGTATAGAGTATGAAATTATTATACGAATTAAATAACTTAGTTTGTAATTAAGATTTTTATTAAATAAAGCTAGATATTTTTGGATGTGGCGACTTCGTTGCCACCATGTAATTAAAATTTATATATATAATTAATTATATAATTTATTAATGTTCAAATACATTAAATTAAAATAAAAGGTTGTAAAATAAACTTTAATGTAATGTATAAATAATAAATATTTGAATCACAGATTTTATTTAATTCATATGACTTTATATTTAATAATTCAAAGAGGAAAAAAAAAAAAAGAAGGAAATGATGTTTATTAAATGAAAAATGAATCAAAAAAAAAATTTGAGTTTCGTTTATATTTTATTTCTCCAGGATAACTGATAAAAATTGATACAATATAATGATATAAACACAATTATTTATATTATTTATATATTTATTTATTTATTCATGCGTATGTGACAAATTATATAAATTCTATAAAATTATATTGTTTATAGATATATGTACATTTTGCGAAGGCTGATAATAAATAAATAAAAATAATTGGCTCATATTATTTGTTTTCCTTTTTAAAATTTTTTTTTAAAAATAAATATATCTCGCGAAGGCGGATAATAAATAAAAAAAAAATAATTGGCTTATATTATTTTCTTTTCTCTTTTCCATGAAGGTGTTGTGGTATTTTGTTTATTAAAAAATAAATATATATATGTATACTTCACGAAAGTAGATAGTAAATAAATAAAAATAATTGACTTATTATTTCTTTTTCTCTTTTCCGCAATAGTTTTGATTATTGAAAAAATTTTTTAAAAAATAAATATACATATATATATTGCGAAGGTAGATAATAAATAATAATAAATAATAAATATTTGAATCACAAATTTTATTTAATTCATACGACTTTATATTTAATAATTCAAAGAAGAAAATGATGTTTTATTAAAAGAAAAATGAATCAAAAAAAAATTTAAGTTTCAGTTTGTATTTTATTTCTCCAGAATAACTGTTACAATTGCAATTGATATAATTATCATTATTGTCATTTGTAATATTAGAATAAATCTATTACATATCATTATTTTCAGAAAATATTAAATGCACATGGACTCAGTTCTCTGATTCTTCTTTTCACATTATGGAAGAAAATTCTAGTTTATATTAATTAAGAATATACTAACGAGCCTACATGTGTACCTTTTTTTATTATTGGGAAGTGAATATTATAAAAATAGTATTGCTCTGATTGTTAATTTCTGATGCAATTCCCGTGAATTCTGGTTCATGTATTGCTTCTAACTTATTAATAAAATATTCTTGTAAGGTCAACTAGTCTTTTATTTGTACTAACTTTTTTTGTGACTTGATTTTTCTTTATTAAAAATCCACATCAGGATTTCACCCATCCTGTTAAAGTGTTTGTTTGCTACTTGGCTAAATCAAAAATAATTTGCCTTTTTCTAGATTTTAAAATATACCTTGAAAAAACTTCATATTAATTCTTCCTAATTTTTTAATATTTCATATTCCGAATATCTAATATGCATTGGAAACAAATTTTTTCCGGAATAAGCGGAATATTTTATGTTAGATTCAAACAAAGTCTGAACTTTCAAGTGTAGCCGTTGATGCCAAACTCCAAAATGCATCTAGGCAATCTTTCATAATCACTTTAATCTTTGAATGGTCCTCATGAAATTTTGTATTATACCTTCAGTGTTTCCCACTTCAATAAATAATAATTTAATTTTATAACTTTGAAATCACGAAACCCATCTTTTTTGACGGTGGATCAAATTTTTGCATACATATTTTCCATGAACATATTTTTGACATGCTGGATAATCCAATTTCCGTAACGTAAACAGGCTTTGTAGCCATGCTTCTTAATTATAAAATTTGTCAATTTGGATTCTTTTGTGATTGAAAAAAGGATAGTAGAAGATAGGGGTAGTCCTCAAATTTATTATGAAATGATTTTTGTCATATATTTTTTCATTTATTAGTATAATATATCTCCCTAAAATATTTGAGCTTTTATTATAATTTTTATTTATTTAAAGCTATGTTTTTGCCACAATTCAAAATATGCATTTATTTTTTATTATATTTTAGTCTTAATTTTTGATTCTTAATAAATTATATTATTTATATGATTTAGTTCAATAAATACTCAGCTTGCATCTATTTTTTTTAATTAAATGAATAATTTATAAAGAAAATAAAGATTATGTAATTAGATGAAAATTCCTATAGCAAATTTCATTCTAATTATATTTTCTTGAGAATTTCATTTAATATAAAATAATATTTAATAGAAGCTTTTTTTATTTTAATTCTAATAAATTTAATAATCATGTCAATTTTAAATCATCTTTGTATTACCAAAAGAAAATTGATAGTGTGAAAATAATTCATATATATGTTCAACTTCTAATGGAGAGTACTGTAACAGTTTATTAGCTTGGAAACGTATAATGTAAAATTGTCTTATTAAATATGAATTTCTAAATAATTTAATGACTAGAATTATCTAATAACCTCTGTAGATTTTTTGATTATTTAATTTTACTATTTTATTTTTTTAACTTCATCTCTGTATTAATTTGTTTTCATTGCCATAAAAGAATAAGGTTTATCAAAGTTCAATATTTATTATGTTCACTCTTTAGTAAAATTAATTTAATTTCAGTGGTGAAATATGAATTGACGGAAAATCTGCATTTCATTAATTTTATATATACTATTTTCCATTATATATATATAGAAGTCTATTAACACATATATTTTAACCAAATCATTAATAATCAGCTTCCAGTTATTTTTTAATATATGTTTTGGTTGAATTTTTTTTCCTTTTTTTTTGTTTTACATATTTTATCCTAAAATATTGAAGTTACTAATGGATTGAAAATTAAAGTAGTAATCAAATTAGCCTGATTTAAATATAAAATTTAGGCTCAAATTACATCACCATTAGCATTGGATCTTAAGTAATACATATGTAATGATTATGATAAGTTAATATCTATATAATGATTATGAGAAGGTAATATTTAAGTAATACATATGTAATGATTATGATAATATTTTATTTAAGTATATTTAAGTAATACATATGTAATAATCATGATAATATCTAAGTTTAACTAATAAATTGGTTTATAATTATTCTTAAGGAATTAAATAAAAAAAATAAAAAAAACCTCCTTTTTCGATTTAACAAAAATCTATAGCTATAATTAATTCAAAATAAAATTTAATAAAATTATCATATCGAAACAAAAGTTAAACTAATTAAAATATTGAATATTTGAAAATCACATGAAAAATGTCAAGATTGATGAAATAATGGGTTGTATATATAATCATCATCCAAATTAGTAGTAATGATTCATTGCAAACTTTGGAATTAGGTTTCATATTTTTTTTATATTTTCTTTAATATGAGATTTACTATGCTTGATTTTGACTTGGATTTTGACTTGATTTGAATTGGATTTTAGGTCGAAATAGAAGATTATTGTAATTTATTTGGTTGAAATATCAGTACAATAATACTACATGTTGTTTCGATGAGTTATGAATTAATGAATAATACTTGTAATAAGCTTTTTTCTATTTGTAATTCATTCCAAGAGGTATTTTCATTTTATTATCATTTTATTATTAAATATTATTAAATATTATTATATTTATTTTAATCTTTTATTACTTTATTATAATATTATTATTATCAAAATATCTAACATGTTGTTCTTTATAGGAAGCTACCATGACAATTTATTTTCACCGATTTATTTATTTAATTAATTTATTTTAATTTGATTTAATTTATTTCGTTTTAATTTAATTTATTTATTTTTATTTTATTTCTTGTAGCTTTTCGACTCTGACCCGAGTTCTTCAGTAGTTTTACTGGTTTGTATATAATAATTTTCATTATATCTATGTATTATTATTTATAATTAATAAATTATTATAATTGACAAATCATTATTTATTATAATCATTATGATAAACTACTGATAGATACACATAAATATGATGAAATGTATATAATATTTAATTTTTATTAAAGTAATTATAATTTCATTTAAAACCAACATTCCGTTTATTTACATCTTCGCATTTACATATTCATTCGCGCCTGCATTCCCATGTGAATTAAAATACAATATTGTCGCGGTCTGCGCAGAATACTATGAAAGATACATCAATCAGTCTCACCAAATTTAGGTGACACATGATAATTCAATACTTTATTAACACACTTTCCTTTGTGCGCAATATCATGAAACACAGTAAAAGATCAGGCTATCAGTTGATCAAAACCTGCTTATTAACAATCACTAACAATATAATTACATGTGGTATCTGAAGGTACAATGAGTAAGTGGAGTAAAAGTATCTTTTACTAACTACCTCATACACTGCCAAAATTTAATAGACTTTTGAGGTAACTTGCAAGAAATAGATAGTAGCTTATTGAAAGGATTATAAAGTTTATTACAGAAATACAACAATAGAGATATATTACTGCTTTGGTGTATATTATTCCTATTGCCATACAAAACTATTTGTTAAATTTATTACAAGAATTATTTATATATAAAGAAAATGTTTAGAATTACTAGATTATTGCAAAATTATTTATTATTATCAATTTATTTACAAAATTATTTATTATTTAAAAATTATTTCGGAACTATTTATAATTATTAAGATTATTAAGAAGAAATTATTAAATTTTTAATATGAATAAAGAAAATGTTTTTGCGAGAAGGGGAATCTCTCTTTCTTCTTCTCGACTGCAGCTACTTTTATATTTCTTCCCTTATTTACCTTCATCCTCTGTCATCCATAAACACGTTTTTTTTTGTACCAGGATGAACAAATAGTCATCTTGGATGAAGGATGACACACAGGGATAATTTATCCCCGTGACTTTTGTCCTCTTCGTGCCACCTCAATATAAATAGGCCTCACTACGTGAATCATTTGAAGAATGTGCCGTCACATAATTATTGGAAAATGCCTTACAACTCCGCAAGATGAGATAGATAAAGGAATGATTTGTTTATTCGTTAATAAGAGTGAACTTTTTGAAGCAATACAAGAGGTATCAAAAATTGAGAGAATAATAGTAATAGTAAAATAATGGTAATGATGCCTCAGAATGAGATGATGAGCCTTAACGGAGGTAAAATCATTATATTTATATGAACTTTTAAACATTCAAATCTAATACAAAAATTAAGGTAAAAAAAAAATTGCAAGTTTTATTAGTATTAATATTATTTATTATTTATCCTTTTTCTTCATATCATTATTATTACTTTTTAATTTTGTAGATTTGATTTTTTTTTATAAAGATGGTGTTTTGTATTTGTATTTTTTTTGTTGAAATTTTTTGGATTTTTTTTTCTTTTATTAAAAGAACAAATTAATGATTAAAAAAAATGATGAATAATGAATTGAACTGCGACAAAACTAATAGTCTTGGTGATAATCTTAACTGTTAGTATTGCAAGTCTTTCTCTTTTTTTTTTTATTTCTTTATATTTTTATTATCAGATACGATATTTAAAGATTTTAATATATATAAATAATTTAACGTTCAATCACGCGTTATTAAAATAATTAATTTTTATATTTTATTTAACATTAAAAACGTGTGCATCATAACGTTCAATAATGTTATACCGTTGAAATATCATATTTCCTTTATTATAATTTCCTATTATTATAAAATCGAAATTACAAGCTAATTGAATTTGTACAAATGGGACGAAAAATTCACGCCTATGCCTAGTGTTATCGAAAAAATTAATATGCATAATGTTAAATCAAATAAATTAAATCAATCAAATAAATAGATCAGAATTACCTAAACAACATAGAAATAAATATAATTTATTATTATAAAAATAATAAAATATATAAACAAATAAAAATATAATACAATAATACTTACTAGGACATAAATCAGATATAGATTTAGTTAATTCTTCAAGTTCCTTTTCGAAATTTTCTTCATTCTTGGGTTTTGGAAGATTTGAGTAATTAAGAAGTCGACTGGTATAAATTGCCTGCGGATGTGTTTGATAATTAAGAGGAGTTGGAGTTGCAGTTTCAGAATTTATATTAGTTGATTCTTTTCTCCAATGGAATATGCGCGAAATATTTTTCCAAATACTCCCACGACTGTGATTTTGATTTGCTGAAAATTCTTCAGCTTTTTTAATTTGAATTACAATTTCTGAATCTTTATTTTTCCCTTCTTTTAAATAATCATCATAATCCCAATAGTATTCCCTCAACTCATCATATAATTCTTCAAAAGTGGGTCTAAGTGTAACTCGAGCATCCCAACACCTCATAATTGTTCTTGTGATTAATTTGGGAGTATGAAATGGAATTTTTGGTCGTAATCCATTGCATATTCTCATAGCTAAATCTTTATCATGTGGTACATCAGGATATGGAGGAAATCCAGTAATTATTTCATAAGCAATAATTCCAAATGAATAAATATCACTAGCCTTCGTATATTCTTCATCACCACTTAATACCTCTGGAGAAATATATGGTAATACACCAACTATATTCTTTTTTTCGGGATTATTTGGATTCGCCCCGATTAGTTTACTCAATCCAAAATCTGAAATCTCTAAACCACCTTTAAAATTGGATGATAAAATATTTCCAGGATGAAAGTCTTGGTGAACTATATCTAATTTATGAATATTCTTCAACCTGTAAGATAAATGCCATAGATTATATAATTTTTGAAACCAATTAATATTATTAAAATTAATTTTTAAATATTCTCGAAGATTTCCTTCTTTTGCATAATTTAAAACCATCATATATGAGAGTGTTTCTGGATCTTGTGTAATTCCATAAAATTGAATTGAAGCAAGTTCAGTTCGTGCTTTTAAGTGAATTGCCATCTAATAATATAAACATTTTTAATTTATAGTTAGAACGTTATATAATAATTTGAAAATTAAATTTAAATATTAATTAAAATATTTACCTCATTTAAGACATCGTTGAAATTCACAAAATTATCAAACTTTTTTAATGCCACTTCTCCCTTCTCATAATATCTTTCCCAATGTTGATTTTTAATATCCCATTTTTTAATTCGTCCATCAATCCACCTAGCATAATGTATTGTTCCAAATCCACCTTTACCTATTTGTTTGACATCTTTAAATCTATCATAAGGTATCCATTCTATTACTTCCCACTTATGATTGGCATTTAGTTGAGCATCTTGAATGAATTTATCTATATTTTCATTTCCACTTGTCCAATTATTAAAATCATTTTGGAAATGTTTCAAGTTACATGGTTTGCACCACCACTCAATATATTTTTGATTGCATTCTGAGGATACATATGACATTTCTTATGGTAAGAAAGGTGAAAATTTATTTTTTTTTTAAAAAAAAAAAAGAAACGTAATGATTTACTAATATTTATTTTTATCTCGTTACACAAAATACGCAAAATGCCGANCCATCTAATAATATAAACATTTTTAATTTATAGTTAGAACGTTATATAATAATTTGAAAATTAAATTTAAATATTAATTAAAATATTTACCTCATTTAAGACATCGTTGAAATTCACAAAATTATCAAACTTTTTTAATGCCACTTCTCCCTTCTCATAATATCTTTCCCAATGTTGATTTTTAATATCCCATTTTTTAATTCGTCCATCAATCCACCTAGCATAATGTATTGTTCCAAATCCACCTTTACCTATTTGTTTGACATCTTTAAATCTATCATAAGGTATCCATTCTATTACTTCCCACTTATGATTGGCATTTAGTTGAGCATCTTGAATGAATTTATCTATATTTTCATTTCCACTTGTCCAATTATTAAAATCATTTTGGAAATGTTTCAAGTTACATGGTTTGCACCACCACTCAATATATTTTTGATTGCATTCTGAGGATACATATGACATTTCTTATGGTAAGAAAGGTGAAAATTTATTTTTTTTTTAAAAAAAAAAAAGAAACGTAATGATTTACTAATATTTATTTTTATCTCGTTACACAAAATACGCAAAATGCCGATTCCAGACTTGAGTAACCAAGTTTACATTTGAAAACCCAAAATAGTAAATTACAATGAGATTAATACATTTATACAGATTAAAAAGCAATTCTTCGACTTATGGTTATGGTAATACTTCAAATCGATGTGACCTAATAATATGTATATCACAACAAAAAAAAATAAGCATTTTATTTGTTGAGTTAACAAGGGGCACTTATGATAACCCCCGGTTTAGGTTAAGATAAGATGAAAATCGAGAATCCTTTTTTTAATAAATGACGATAAACTGTACAATAATTTAAACTGTACTGTACGACCCTAAATATACACCCAAAATTTGAACAATATAATGATTTTTCTAGATCAATTTTTGTGCTATGTACGATACTTTATCACGTATATATTTTAAAATTATTTATCTTGTTATAAGGTCAAGTAAAAAATGAATAAATCTCAATTATTTTAATGTTTTTTTAATGTTTTAGTTTTAGAATTCTCCAGATCTTTTATTTCTCTTTTCCATTCATCAAAATTCAAGCTAAGCGATTAATCTTACAATCTCTTTTACAACCTTATAATTTTAGTTCTATAAAACCTAAACCAATTACCACAAATAATGTTACTATTGCCTTGTAATTAATAATTTTAGTTTTATCTATTTTTTACTTTGAACATGGGTTTCAATAATTACGAAAATAAAAATTTATTTTTATTGGACGATTGAAATTTTTACCGGCGATAATTTAGGTGTATCATTATTGATTATGCTAAACCTTTAATAGGATTCTTTGTCTTTTTGTTTTTTAGTTGCAGGTCAAGATGCTTTAGCGCATACGCATATGTGAGTTTGTGATTCTTTAAATGATGAACATCCATTTATCAAAAGTGATATTCTCAAGGAAGAAAAAAAATAATAAGAATGAGAAACAGATGAAAGTGATTTAAATGATATAGCAACTTTCAGTCAATTATCTATTAAACCAAATTCCACTTTTTTATGATATTTAATAATATTATTGATTATATAGTTTACCCCATTCACTAAATTCTATAAACCCATGTAATTTTTATTTATGAAAATACAAATAATTTACACAAATAAACAAAATAAATAATCGGTGATTTATATAAATAAATAAAATCTTGATTACATGAACATGTTTATGAACAATAAATAAAGTTAAAAAAAAACAAGTTTAAAAAATAAACAATCTAATATAAACAAATAATTCGGTATAAACAAACAAAATAAATAATTTAATATAAATGATCAAAATAAACAAATAATGATTTATGTAAATAAATCGATTTATGTAGATCAATCTTACGTGTCTATAAGGGAAATATTAATTATAAATATACCCTGGTTCCCATATTTTTTTATTTTTTTTTTCAAAATCCAAAACTTGAGATCTCATTATTATTAATAATTTTTTTATTAATAATAAATTTTTTATACACAAATTCTATTCAAAGAAATTTTAATATGGCTTTTCAAACTATTAAACCTTTGAATAGACCTGACGAAGAATACAAAATTCTTCAATTTCTCGGAGAAGTAAACTTTCTTTTTTCTTTTCTTTTTTTTTTTTTTATATATCATAAAAACAAATATTAACCCTTAAATATTAAACTTTAAATTATAATTAGGGTGGTTTTGGTATTTGTGTAAAAGTTGAGGACCAAGACGGCCAAGTTTTCGCCTTAAAGGCCATTAAAAAGGACGCAATGGGGCAAAACTTTGATGATGTATGAATAATTATATATATATTTTATTAAATCTATGTTTTTTTTTTTTTT
>PQFF01000047.1:100453-132475 GCA_003547095.1 Diversispora epigaea
TTTTTTTTTTTTTTATATATCATAAAAACAAATATTAACCCTTAAATATTAAACTTTAAATTATAATTAGGGTGGTTTTGGTATTTGTGTAAAAGTTGAGGACCAAGACGGCCAAGTTTTCGCCTTAAAGGCCATTAAAAAGGACGCAATGGGGCAAAACTTTGATGATGTATGAATAATTATATATATATTTTATTAAATCTATGTTTTTTTTTTTTTTATAAATTTAATTTATTAATTATATTTTTTAATAGGTCCTCAACGAAATAAACATTCAAATACAATTGAATCATCAAAACATCGTAACCCTCTATGATGTTTTTGATGATAATGATTTTGTTTATTTCAAAATGGAACTGTGTTCTAATCAAGTAAGGAATATTTTCTTATTTATTATTATTTTTTTTTATTGTATTTAATAAATATTTAATATTTAATTAAATGATATTATTAATAGTCTCTCTTCGATATGGTGGTTAATCGAGGAGAATTGACAGAACCAGAAGTGCGCTTCTACATGCTCCAATTATTGGATGCTGTAGATTACATGCACAATAAAAACATTTTACATCGAGATCTCAAACTAGAAAATATCTTCATTTCCGAAGATATGGATTTGAAAGTTGGGGACTTCGGGTTATCTGTTGAATTGGAATCCACGGGTCAACGTTTTAAGTAAATAATCCAATTAATTATATAAATAATTTATTATCATGATTATTTATGTATTGGTAATATTAATGAATACTTTATATTTATAGTTATACCTGTGGAACTGTAAATTATATGGCCCCCGAAGTTTTAAATACTAAAATTGGCCATAGCTTTGAAGCTGATATTTGGTCACTTGGAGTGATCATGTAAGTAAAAACTTTATATAAATTTTTTTTATTAAATAAATAATTAAAAATATTAATGAAAATATTATTTTTATTTAATAATAGGTTCATGATGATTTTTGGTGAATCACCATTTGGAGTAGGAGATTGCTCCGAGGTGATTAAGTAAGTGAATTATTAAATTATTAAATCTTTTTTATTATGGTTTTTTTATTATATTAAACATTAAATTTAATAATAATAAATTTATAGCCAAATCTTAAACATTGGTTACGATTTTCCTGACAATGCTGGAGTTTCAAACGAAGCGATGGATTTGATATATCAGATACTCAATCCTGAGTATGGTAAGTATAAAAAAAAATAATATAAAAATGATTAATTATTTAATTAATTTTTTTTCTAATTTTTTTTTTTTATAATTATTATAAGATGCTCGTTTGACGATTCCAGAAATTAGACACCATCCGTTCTTCAATGGTGCAACTCCACCTGGACTACCGACCTACGCCCTCACAACCGCGCCAAACTACAACATAATCACCGACCCCGAAGTGTGGAGTTATATTTATAAGGACTACCCGGTTGTTACTAATCCTGAAATTAATAATTTCATTATGTCCTTATAAATATTGGTTAGTAAAAATTATGAATTATGGAAATTTGATTTTTTTTTTAATAATTAATATATCTTAACTCAATTTATTTATTAATAGTTGTTAACAGGAAATCTAACCACCCCAACTTAAAAACCAAAACCACCGTGTAGATGATGATGATGATGATGATATAAACGACGATGCCGATGCCGATGCTGATGTGGATGTGGATGTGGATTGGTTATTTTTTGGGGGGAATAATTTAGTTTATGTTAAATTAGATCGATTAAAATTAGTAATTTTATATTAGTTTAGTTTAGTTAGTTTAAATTTATTATTATTTGATAGGATTAGTTTTTTTTAGTTTAAATTTATTATTATTTCTTAGGAATAGCTTTATTTTAGTTAGTTTAAATTTATTATTATTTTTTAGGATTAGTTTTTTTTTTTAGTTAGTTTAAATTTATTATTATTTGATAGGATTAGTTTTATCTTAGTTAGTTTAAATTTATTATTATTTGTTAGGAATAGCTTTATTTTAGTTAGTTTAAAATTATTATTATTCGATAGGGTTAGTTTTATTAGTTAGTTTAAATTTATTATTATTTGTTAGGATTAGTTTTATCTTAGTTAGTTTAAATTTATTATTTGTTAGGAATAGCTTTATTTTAGTTAGTTTAAAATTATTATTATTCGATAGGGTTAGTTTTATTTTAGTTATAATAGCTTGTTAAAATTAAATTAGTTATTCTATATTATTCTATTCTACATGTATCAATTTGATCATATATTACTCTTTATTTCAATAAAATTAAGTGGGGGGTGCCCCACTATAAATATTTACACCCGATTGAATTTACATAAATTTATAGATATACGTTGATTCCGTGAAAAAAATTATAACCGGCATAAACAAGAACACGGCAAACAAGTGTATTGTGCGAGGATGTCAGATTCAAATTTGTTTTTGATTAAGTTAAACTCATTTGATGGAATCCAGAATGGTAATGTTCGAAATAATTGCGTATTGGATAATGCAGCAGATTGATCTGAGAAATTTGACAAGTTACATTCTTCATCATTCGAGTTTAAACTAATTAATCTTTCATTTTGTTCCAGGGATTCAATTCTTAAGATTCGGAAGACATGAGACGACATTATTAATTAGAAATTGATAGATTAAACTTATCATGTTCATATGCATCATTTATTGATTCTTTACATGGCCGATAATAAATAAATAATAAATAAATAATAAAACCAATATCATATGAACTATTTTATGAAACTGGTTTATTAGACAAATTATCTTGTTTCATGTCTTGAGGTCATAATATAGGCTTTTTGAACAATAATGAACATATCTATTGCATTGATTATTGGTATGAAATAAAATATATGAACGAAAATGGACCTATAATTCGTACAAATAAATTGTCAAGATAACAATGATGAAAGACATTCATAATTAAATATTTTAATGTACAGTATATTTATTTAAATTTGATAAATGCAACCATTCTATAAAGAAATATTAAAAGTATAAAACTCATGGAATAATAAATTAATAAAAGTTTTCAAAAAATTATGTTGGTAAAAAGATCGAACTACATTATTAACAATATAAAATTGCATGAATAGGTTATAAATAATGATTAATAGGAATAAATATCGTGTTTCAATAATAAAGCACGTTATATACATGTATATAATTTAAGATCAGTCTATTGAAATATTAATGTAATAAACATTCACTTCTTTTATCTTCACAATCTTCAAAGTTTTCCGATTCTTTAATTGTTTTATATGATGGTTCGTGGAGTAGCTGCGTCTTCAGATGTAATAGTTTTGTCAGATCAAATAAAAATAGGTTTAATAATGATGATGTTAAAGAAGAACAATTAAAAATAATGAAAATAGAAATTATAATCTCGAGAAAGTTTTTTTACACAAATGTCAATACATCTACACATCGTTATTTTTTGAAATCTAACTCACAGGACAATAAAAAATGTAAATGAATGTGGACCTCTCAGATTTATTATACAAGATAACTTTAATCATCATTGATTTCATAATGATCTGACTAATTATTACTAATATTTTCCGGATTAAGATTTCAATTTCTCATGAACAGATTCTTTGTTAAAGGTTAACATGGAACCTTAGCTCTTATAAACATGCAATATGAACAATTATTATCTACGTTTTATCTACAATATAATAAAAAACATTTAATTGATGATATATAATGTACCCTTTAATATTCTACTTTTGTGATGGCTTCGTTATATTTGAAATTACCTTTTCATTAATTTCCATTATCATTACCATCATCATCATCATCATCTCATCATCACCACCATCATCACCATCATCATGATATAATCAAATAAATCCAAGATTTTGTTATTAACAAATTATCGATCCTAATTTCATTGAACTAAAAATTTGAAATTTAAAGATAGTAGAATCGTAAAAATAATTTAAAATAGTAAAATCCATTCAAAATCATCCAAGCTTTGATTTTGATTTATGTATAAATATACAAACAATAAAATAAGTTAATTGACAATTGGGATAAAATCGACAGTATNTGTGGACCTCTCAGATTTATTATACAAGATAACTTTAATCATCATTGATTTCATAATGATCTGACTAATTATTACTAATATTTTCCGGATTAAGATTTCAATTTCTCATGAACAGATTCTTTGTTAAAGGTTAACATGGAACCTTAGCTCTTATAAACATGCAATATGAACAATTATTATCTACGTTTTATCTACAATATAATAAAAAACATTTAATTGATGATATATAATGTACCCTTTAATATTCTACTTTTGTGATGGCTTCGTTATATTTGAAATTACCTTTTCATTAATTTCCATTATCATTACCATCATCATCATCATCATCTCATCATCACCACCATCATCACCATCATCATGATATAATCAAATAAATCCAAGATTTTGTTATTAACAAATTATCGATCCTAATTTCATTGAACTAAAAATTTGAAATTTAAAGATAGTAGAATCGTAAAAATAATTTAAAATAGTAAAATCCATTCAAAATCATCCAAGCTTTGATTTTGATTTATGTATAAATATACAAACAATAAAATAAGTTAATTGACAATTTGGATAAAATCGACAGTATGAACATATAAAATCGTGGGAAATATTATGGCTTGGAAATCTTAAAATCTGTAGTGCATTTAAAAGTAAGTATAAATGTTACAATATAACTATAGATGAAATTTTAGTATCTGGGTAATTATACATACTATCTGGGTATTTATTTGTAGAAAGTCCGGTAAATTTTTCAAAAAAATAAAAGAATACTTTTTTATACACTGAAAAAATCAATTCTTATTTTTATTTATTCTCTATCATCTATTATTATAGCATATAATTATTTAGAGAATGTTAAGATAAAAAATTTTCATTTAAAAAATAAAAAGTACTAAATTGATTTATATGCGGCGTAACGTAATACACGTTTCATTTATTTATTATTGTCTATTTATTTTATTTATTTTTTATTTTATTTATTCTCTCATTTTATAAAATAATCAATATTCCAAATGTCACAAAGGAAAACAAGTAATAATAGTAATAATAATGATATTACATTTTATCATTATTCTAGATTTGAAAATATTAAAATAATTAATAAAAATGTTTATAAAGCCGATATTAAAAAAATAATTTCGCAACAAAAAAAAACCGTTGCAGAAGTCGTAGTAGTTCTTAAATGTATTTCTTTAAATAATAATTTTACTTTGAATAATTTTATAAATGAAGTGAGTTTGACTGTTAAATACTATAATTAAATTATTTATTATTTATAGCAGTTATTTTTATTATTTATTTTTTATTATTTACTTTTTACTATTTATTTATTTAGGTTAAAAGACATCGAAAATTGGAAATTAGTGATAATATTCTTAAGTTTTATGGGATTACTAAACAAGGTAAAAATTATAAAAAAAAATAAATAATCAATATAAATATTTTACTTATTATTTATCAATTATTTATTATTACAGAGAATACCAACAATTATATGATTGTTCGGGAATATGCTAATAATGGTTCTCTTCGTCAATATTTGAGAACAAATTTCCAAAAATTAGATTGGAACGTAAAATTAAATCTTTCAAAACAAATTGCAAATTCTTTAATGAATTTACATTCCAATAATATTATTCACGGAAAATTGGTAATTATTTGTTTATATTTAAACTTTCAGGAATAAATTAATTTCGGATTAATTTATTTTATAATAATTTAATTTCTTAATTAATGTTTGAATTAGACTTCTGAAAGTATTCTTGTTCATAACGGAACCATTAAACTAAATGATTTTGGCATTAAATATTTAAAATCCCTTTTTACTACAATTACTATCCCAATTCAATATACCGATTCTAGATATTTAGAATTATTTAATAAAAATTTAGATATTTAAAGTTTAGGAATTATTCTTTGGGAAATTTCTTGTGATGGTATTCTTCCTTTTGAGAATGAATCATTAACTAAATTATCATCAGCATTATCATCAACAAATAATAATATTATCGATTTGATAAATGATATTATTACGAAAGGAAAAAGAGAAAAGTGTATACCTGGAATTCCTCCTAAATATAAGGAAATCTATGCCGGTATGAATTTACAAATTTTTCATATTATTTAAATTTCAATCATTTCGTTAACTAAATTACAATAGATTGTTTGAAACACCATGGAAATTCCCGACCAGACATCATTGAAGTTGTTAGTGATCTTTCCGAAATCAATATTGTTTCTGATATCAATGTAACAAATAATTTAGAAAATCCGAATGAAAAAGTTCAATCTAATCCTCCTCACATNTTCTGAAAGTATTCTTGTTCATAACGGAACCATTAAACTAAATGATTTTGGCATTAAATATTTAAAATCCCTTTTTACTACAATTACTATCCCAATTCAATATACCGATTCTAGATATTTAGAATTATTTAATAAAAATTTAGATATTTAAAGTTTAGGAATTATTCTTTGGGAAATTTCTTGTGATGGTATTCTTCCTTTTGAGAATGAATCATTAACTAAATTATCATCAGCATTATCATCAACAAATAATAATATTATCGATTTGATAAATGATATTATTACGAAAGGAAAAAGAGAAAAGTGTATACCTGGAATTCCTCCTAAATATAAGGAAATCTATGCCGGTATGAATTTACAAATTTTTCATATTATTTAAATTTCAATCATTTCGTTAACTAAATTACAATAGATTGTTTGAAACACCATGGAAATTCCCGACCAGACATCATTGAAGTTGTTAGTGATCTTTCCGAAATCAATATTGTTTCTGATATCAATGTAACAAATAATTTAGAAAATCCGAATGAAAAAGTTCAATCTAATCCTCCTCACATTAACTTTGCAACAACTACGACTAATAATTTTAATATTTCAGTTATTAAAAAATTATTTGAATTTTTTATTAATCTTTTTAAAACTCAGTCTCGAGCTATACGACCAATTATGATGAATGATTATATTAAAGAACATAATTTGAATTCAGTTAAGATATTACATAAAATGATTAGATATTCTTCCAATTATTGGTTCACTAGCCTCATAGGATTTTTTATCAGAATGGCATCGGGACTGTTATTGATAACAAAATGGCATTTAAATTCTTTAGTTTAGCCGCAAATGAAAGAATTTTTATGAAGAATATCTCCTCAAATCTCTCATTAAGGAAATTTTACAACATTAACAAAGAAATAGGAATTATCCGCCTTGCACATGTGTACTGTCATGGTTTAGGTGTTGAAAGAGATTTGGAAAAATGTTTTCAGATCTATTCTAAAGCTGCTGGTGAAGGGTCTCACGCAGCTTGTCGTTGTATGGCAAATTGTTATGAGAATGGGAATGGTGTTGAAAAAAATAAAGAAAAAGCATTTGAATTATATTTAAAGTCAGAAAAAGGGGATCCTCAAACACAATTTAATGTTGGTTCTTGTTTTGTAAATGGAGTGGGAATAGCAAAAGATGAAACTAAAGGATTACAATGGTTTATAAAATCAGCTCTTTCTGGAAATATTGATGCAATATATGAAATTGGTTACCATTATGATAAAGGTATATGTGTGGATGTAGATAAAAACGAATCATTTAAATGGTATTTTAAAGGTGCTGAAAAAGGATATTCATGGGCACAATATAAATTGGGAATTTTTTGTGAATATGGTAATGGGATTAATCAGAATCAAGTGAAAGCATTTGAATGGTATAAAAAAGCTGCAGAAAATGGTCTTTCTAATAGCCAATTTAGACTCGGAGAATGCTTTTATAATGGATATGGAACTAAGAAAGATATAGTAAAAGCTATATACTGGCTGAATAAAGCAAATGAAAACGAGTTTTTTTATAATAGATTATTATATGAAATAATCGAATTATATAATTAGAACATTATACCGCATTGATTTATTTTTGTTTGTCGAATATCTTTCTTGAATATAAATTGTAAAATTAAATTGCTTGAAATTCTTATAAAAGTATAAGAAGTTTTAGTACGTACTTTATAACATTAATTAATAATTCTTTTATCTCCTTTATGGCAAAAATATTTTAAGGATTTTTTAATGATTATCATTAAAGAAAGAAAATACCTTGATTAATAAATCTGAAGTATTCTATATATTTTTCGATATAAGCTATTTAACAAGAGGTCTAGATTAGGGCGCTTTGTGCTCGTGCTCGTGATATTTAATTTAAATCCCATTTCTTTGAATATCCTTTTTGAAGATAATGTTTATAGAAATCTTCAGTATTTATTAAAAGCAATCTTTATATTATATTTGTTCAAAATATTAAAGAACACAAATCTATAAACTCATAAACCGGGTGGAAGGTCAATTCATACGCAATTTTGTAATGACTTTGATATTAACCAATTTAATTATTTTATTTTAGTGTGTTGCTTAATGTAGTGTAGTTATTTATATGTCGAAATAAAAAAGATACAAATTAATGAAAATAATTATTATAATAATTAAATAAATTCCGCATGTAAAAAAAAACATCATGAATGAATCAATGAATCAAAAACCAATAAATGGAAATTGAAATTTATGCAATATTACATCATGCTTAATTCATAGGAAAATCAAAGAATTTAATTTATTGTATAATCTTTACATTTAATAAAAATTACTAACAAATGATGATACATCATCATCATATATTGGATATATATTGGATAAATTATCATCACTTTCATCATCCTATTAAATTTAAATAAAAATTAATATAATAGTAATTGATTTTAAAAATATTTTAATTTATGATTACACTTAGACCACATCCGTCATTTGTTGTATTGGCTAGCATCTCATCATAAAGGAAATTTACATCCACATAATCATTATTTTCGTCATCATCATCATTATTGTTATCATCTTCATCATTTATTAGCACCTTCATTATCATCATACGATCATCATCATTGATATCATTTCAAAGCTCTTCTCCATTATCATCGAACCGAATTTAAATCTTCGTCCTTCTTATTATTTTTGTTGTTGTTGTTATTCTTAATATTTAGAATTAATAAAATTTATTTTAAATTAATTCAAAATTCAGTATTACTTATGATTCACCTTGCTTGTATTTTTTCTGGGTTGTTCACACCCTTCTTTTGACGGTATAGTTGGGAGTGGTGGTGGTGGTGGTTTCGCAGCTGCTATTTTAAAAGAATAAAAAGAATGAAAAATTTTTTAATAATTTTTGCAAAAAATAAAAAAGAATATTTAATAATTGATCACACATGGGAATCTTAAAAATTGATCGATTTATACATTTAGATGGCGATACTCAAAATACAATTTGATAATCATGGAGTGTCAATTTATTTTTGTCATCTCCACCAATTCAAGCCATAAAGAATTTTTCAGGATTTAAGAATGTTCCTTGATGGTAACCTTTATGGGAGATTCATATGCGTAAGAATACAATAAAGAACTTCCGATCTAATAATAAATAATAATATATTGTTTTTGAATTGTGAAATGTGCAATGCTATATCACTAATGCGAGAGAGATCAAAAATCTATACTATTCGACAAGCTGTTAAGGTTAAAGATGTCTAACTAAAAGCTATTTACAAAATAAAAAGTTTATATGATTACATTATTAGTATCATTCAGTCATCAATTGCATATATATATTGATTACTTCAACTTCTTCAATTCATTAATTTTACCAACTCCATTAATTCTCAATCTTGAAACTTTTAAAATAAATAAAATTAGAGAATATGAAAACCAATCAGAAAAAATGTATTTAAGCCATTTCATATATATCGAGTAACAAAAAATAAATAAATAATTCAACCATTTTTCAGACGAAAATCTCAAACAATTTATAGATTTTTACATATTTGATGCATTTTCGATTTGTCTTAACAAATAAACTACGAGAATCTCATCACAAACAAAATTATTTATTATTTTTATATTTTATATTATATTAAAGTATAGCTAATACATATAATTACTGTCATTTGTTAATATATTTATTCTGCGACGTTGAATTCTTTTTCTCATAATTCTATATATGTTCTCATTTTTTAAGATTTTCTAACAATTTTAAAGACTTCATAATTTTCAATAGAAAAGTCTTTTCCTGATGATGATGTTCTTATAGGTTTTCCGTAAAAATTACCACCAAAATAGCTACAGTGACAATGATGATCTATAGTAAAATTACAGTAAGTTAAACTTTGCATAATAAAATCATATCCAAAATATGGCCCAATTTTCACTTGATCGCATTCGCGCACGCTACGAATTGCTCTTTTGGGATCTTTTACTCTGCTAAGAATAGAATTTTGAATATTACCATTTTTTAGTGAGAAAACGAAACTATCGTATGTTTTCATCCATTTACTACTGACAATATTACTGTTATCCCATGCCAAAGGATTATAACCTCCGAATATTTCATCGGATTCTTTATCTTTTGCTAACACAACTGTATTTGCGTGACCATGGCAAATATCCCAAAATGTTTGTGGAGCAAACCCATCTATAGATCCTCGTAAGATCAATTCAAATTTATATGGGTAATTTTGTGAAGTATATAAAGTTGTTTCACGGTCAATCCAAGTTGAGATTTCTGCAGCATGTTCTTCAGAAATAATAACGGAAAAAGGTCCCCTTGGTTCTTCTATACGAGGTGGTAATTCTATAACTAATACTGATCTTGCTGGCAAAATAATTGATTTTACTGGTCGGTGAGGAAATAATAAATGTTGATCAATGTCTTTCCAAAGTTGTTTATCGAGAATCTTTTTGTAAGGCCTGATTGAATCCCTGACTTCATTAGCTGAAAGATGAAAGTAACGAATATTTGGGAGGCATTGTTGTAATGTTGTTTTTAATCTAAGAAAATTTTCCTGGGTAAATTCATCAAGACTAATAGGAAGATCAGGATTTTGAGCAATTCCCCATTTGATGACATAATCCCAAATTTTAACTTCTTCCATTTGTAAATAATCTCGCTTGAGAAGAGATATTAATGAAGATTCTGGAAGAGAAGTAAAATCATCCGCGTCAAAAATAATATTTGGATACCTGACTATAATATTATTACAAAACTTTTCTAATTTTTTAAAGTTTTTCCTGAATATAGTACGATAAACAAAAGAACAATGTTCTTTTAACCAGGAAGCTTTAATATCAATGAGATAAGTTTCTAATGTCTTATTTAATTCCTCAAGTCCAAATTGATTAGCAGCTAACATTAAATCAAAAATAAATCTTGTTTGAACATTCTCTAAATCAACGATTCCACCATAAATATATCTAATAATAATAATAATAATAATAATAATAATAAATATTTAATTTAAAAATAAAAATAATAAAAAAAATTTAAATATAAGTAATAGTATCTTTATTATTGATAATAACTTACTTGAGAATAGTTTCAAAAATTTGAGCAGAAACGCTTGACTCGGTGATTGTTTTAATATTATTTTCATTTGGGTGAATATTTCCTATTTCTCTACGAAAGTATGGTGATCGATATTTTAATATATTCGAATGTGCTGTGAAATATTTTTCCTGATTTTTAACTTCAATGATGACATTGTAATCATCTTCATCGTTAAGAAGTTCAATAAAGTTTTGAGATAACTTGTCAAAAAATTTTAATGTCATTTTCTTTTTTTTTTTTGAAAATTATTGAAGAAAAAAATAGATTGGAGAATTGTCTGTATGACAAGCACAAACGCGAATTTCGGTTATTATTTTTAACCTCTTTTCCGGTAAAATTTCATGTGATATTGTATTGTCAAATAAAATTTTTTTATTGGAATTTACGTTAATTAATTATAAAATGGAATGGTTAATTTAGAAATTTATTTATAAAGTGAGATCGAGAATTTTAGAATTGAATTAATTTTATAAAACATCAAATTCGTAATCATATCATAATTATTTTTTTTATAAATAAATAAAATAATTAATTAAAAAATTCCAACATTAGATAAATATTACGTATGAAATAAATCTGATTTAATAAATAAAATAATAAATATTCTCTTATCCTTTGGATGAAAAATTGTCAATCTCTAAAGAATTCATTAAATAATAATTTATCAAATGTAAAGTATGTATATATTTTAAATTATCAAATTATTTATAATATCATATTTGATTCAACCATCAGAAATTACTGAGTTGGCAAAAAATTTTTCGATTAAATTAAAAACTTTAGATATTTGATCAGAAATATTGTAGCGGAATATTTTTTGATTCTTTACAATACATCAGAATGAGCTGTAAATATATATTAACAAAGAGTAATTATTTATATTATAATCATTCATTTTTCAATAAAGTTTTAGAATAATTTATCAAAAAAAAAGTAAAAAAAATTTTTTTTTTAGGAAACCAATATCGAGTTATTCCAATTTTTACGGCGATTCATTTGTACTGATGAACGAGTGCATTTTTAATAATTATGACTAAAATAATCTAAAAGTACTTTGAAATTCTTTCTTATTTCGAAACATGAATCATAGAACATTATAATTCGAAATCAAAGACTCGTTTTATCCCCACATTTATTAAAAAAAAATGTCTTTAAATTATTTAAAAATTTATCTCAGAATTTCATTGAACCTCTTAACAATAAAGATGATTGATAATGGTATAATTCAGAGTAATATAACAGTAAAAAAATTTCAACAAAGTCATTTTATAAAATATATTTGAAAAATATTAAATTGTAGTCTTAATAATATCTGCACACGAAAATAGTTTAAGATGAATAAATTGAATAAGTTTTCTTTAATAATAAATATGCTCCCATATAAAATATAATTTAGAAAATTAACTCCTATGCTAAAAATTAAATAACAATAAACTAAAAAAAATTAATTAAGGTAATATTAATTATCTGATTCCAGACTTTTTAATTTCTAATTTTTTATAAAATAATATCTAAATAAATGTAATTCTATAAAAATATTTTCTTTAAATCTTTGAGAATCAAATCCAATCCGAGGTTGAAGTATTAGAGAATAATCATCTTTCCGTTCGACTTGCCAACACTGTAGGAGCGAGGTTTCCAGGACAAAAACCGGACACTCGGCAGTCCGCTCCCTCTCCTTAAGCAACGAACTGCGAACAAAAACCGGACACTCGGCAGTCCGCTCCCTTTCCTTAAGCAACGAACTGCGAACCCTTGGAACAACCCTCCAGGGCTTTGAATTTCATCAATAGCTTTTAATAATTCTTTAACTTGAAATAGTCAATTCATTGGACTTTAATAAATTAGGATCTGTAAATTTAAAAATTCAAAAAATTCAAAATTCAAAATTCAAAATTTTGTAATTGATCATTTATTAAATAAAATTATTGATGAATATACCTGAAGATTTCCCAGATTTTATTTCTTCCAATGAATCATGCAATCCTTGAAGAGTTTTAACATATCGGCTAACATAACATGATTGAGAATGTAGCTTACTTGAATAAGAAAATAATTCTTGCTTTTGAGATTTCGATGTATTTTTTTGATTTTCATCAGCAATTTTAAGCTGTCGCATAACGCTATTATCCACTATATTACCCGAATATTTTTGATGTATTTCATAAAATAAATCAGCTAATTCAATGGAAGTTGGACGTTCAGAAGGATCATCATTCCAACATCGATACATCAAGTCTAAATACCATTCCGGAATCCAATTTAACACTAAATCAGGGACCTTTGGTCTTACACCATTACATATGTCTATTATCAAATAAGTATCATGTGCTTGATCAGCAAATGGCCGTTGTGCAGTAACTATTTCATACATAATTCCACCAAAACTATAAATATTACCCTCCCTTGTAAATTCACTTCCTCTATTTCCTCTTAGTACTTCGGGTGGAATAAATGGAATTGATCCATAAATAATGTCATTCTTATCATCAGAGTTTAAAATCAAATCATTTTCTGATTTACACAAACCCAAATTTATTCCCATGTCGGAATAATAATCATAATTTAGTAAAATATTTCCACTATGAAAGTCACTATGAACTAAATTTTTTGCATGTATGCTTTCAAGACCACATGCTATTGATGTTAATATTTCTATTTTTGTTTCCCACCCTAAATCCCAACAATTTATGGTCAAAAAATTATGTAAATCATCAGAAAATAACTCCATAACAATAACGTAATTTTGTGTAGAAGGATTTCTTGAAATTCCATAATATGAAGTAATTTTAATTTCGTCATAAATGTCATAAATATTAAAAGCCTTTATCTTAAATTTGAAAATATTAAAAGGATAAATTAATAAATTACAAAATATTAATAACTTTATATTCTAAGCGTAAAGAAACATACCACTTTCAGAAATTCAAGTAAATCATATCTAGAATCTTTTATTTCTTTCAAAGCAACTTTGACTATTGAATTATATTCCCATTTCTTGTTGATAAAATTCCAATGTAATTTTATTATATCATCTATTTTAGCAGAATACACGGATCCATGGCCACCATCTGCTACGTGCTTGATATTTCGAAAATTATCATAAGGTATCCAATGTAACTTTTCAGAAATACTCTCTGTTTGAGACTCTCGTATAATTTTATCAATGATATCATTACCACTAGACCAAGTTTTAAACTCTTGGCTAAAATGTTTTCGTGTGCACAAAGAACAGCTTTCATCTCGAATAATATTTTTGTAATCAGAACTAAAACGATCATTAGAAGAATGACCTTCTGAACAATATTCTATTTCTTGAGACATGGGGAAATGAAAGTTATTGAAAACACCAAATTTATCATTGATTGATGTTAATCATTAACTTTTCTGATTATATTTGACTTGATTACACAAACGTTTTCATGCATATTTGTCACGTGATCTGGTGTTTTACATTACAAAATTTGCCCCTTTAGGATCACCATTTATGTAAGCCCCTTACGCCTCGCCTCGGAATATCTAATTTTATGCCCAAAATCATTTACTTGGATTAATTTGTAATTGGATAATTTCTATGCCAAAAAACGAAATGGTGATCGTCAAAGGAACAAATTGATTATACATCTCGCTTAATGGGTATTTCCTTTGACGATCATCTTTCATTTTTTTGTAAAAGCCTCTTTTTTTTTTTTCGGTAAAAAAGTTCCATAACCATAATGAAAAGTCGCTGCATCAAGCCCAAAAGTTATGAGATGTACGATCAATTTGTTCCTTTGACGATCATCCAATTACAATAAATTATATTATTAATCCAATTACAATAAATTATACTATTTATCAAATCATTCATTAAATTATCTACATCGTGCCCTTTACAATATAATCTCTTTACATCTTTTCTTTTATATAATAAATTATATTATTGATCCAATTATAAAAAACTAAAAGGTGAAACAAATTGATCATACCGAGTGCATCGCATACTTTTTATTTAATCATCCAAATTGAAAATTCATCTTTTTTTCCGATCGACTTTCCTTAAAATTATTTATTATTATTTATTATAACAATACAATATCAAAAAAGTATTTTAAAAAAAATATCGTGAAAAAAAATTAACAATAAAGTATTTATGACAAGGAGCAGAAAATCAGGCAACTTGTTTTTTGTAACTTCCCTCTCTTCTTTTAAATGTAACAAAATATTGTAGACGTTGTTATTAGTAGGCACCAGATTGCCTCATAATAACAAAGAATATTACTAAAGGGACTTTAGATTTAACATCACGCACAATATATCTAAGAAATGTGGGGTTAGAAAATCCATTGAATTACGTAATTCCCAATGGATTATGTAATTGAACTTCTGGATTTAAAAATCGTTGCAATTATATCATGACAAAAATTTCGATGTGCTTTAAAATCTGTTTGAAAACTCGGATAATAAATTTTAATTATAGCCAAGAAGGATGGTTTTCGATAAAAAAAAAAGTTTGAAGTCTTGTAATCAATTCTTCAAATTGAAATTGACTTTTCAGTCATCAAAAGATCAAACAAAATTGATCGTAGCTTCATAAATACATATATTAAATTTTATTAATATTTATTTTATTATGACTTATTAATATTTAATAAATTTATTAAATTAACACTTTTTCATCGTAGTTATAAGGATATAGGTAACACAAATGGTTACTTCGATAATTCAAGTCTTTTTTTAGGGAAAAATGTGTATTTGTCGTACATAAAATCACACAAATATTAAATATTTGGTCCATTTCCCATTTCGTTAACGCCTTTTCTTCTTTTCCAACTCTCAAAAAAAAAATGGCATTAAAATTTTTTGACAAGTTATCTCAAAATTTTATTGAATTACTAAACGATAAAGATGATTACAATGTGATCATAGAAACTGAAAATAGGGAAAAATCATTTACGGCACATTCAAACATATTAAAAAATCGATCACCATATTTTCGTAAAGAGTTAGAAAATATTCAACCAAATAATAATAATATTATGATCATTAACAAGCCAAATATATCCGCTCACATTTTTGATGCTATTCTCAAGTAAGTTTTTATCAATAATAAAAGTACTATTACTTGTTTTTTATTATTTTATAAATATATTTTTTATTTATTATTCTTTTTATTTAGTTATATTTATGGAGGAATCGTTAATTTAGGGAACGTGAACACCAGATTTATTTTTGATTTGATGTTAGCTGCTAATGAATTTGAACTTAAGGAATTAGCAAACAAATTAGAAACTCTTCTCATTGATACTAAAGCTTCTTGGTTAAAAACTTATTTTTCTCTTATTTATCGTACTATTTTTAGCGAAAACAATTTTAAAAAATTAGAAAATTATTGTAATGATATTATTGCAAAGCATCCAAGTCTTATTTTTGAAAACTCGGATTTTAAAACTCTTCCTGAATCTGCGTTAGTATCTCTTCTCAAGCGAAATGATTTGAAAATGGAAGAATATAAAATTTGGGATCATGTTCTCAAGTGGGGAATTGCTCAAAATCCCACTCTCCCTGCAACCCTTGGAGAATGGTCCGATGAAAATTTTCTTACGTTAAAAATCACTTTACGACAATGTCTACCACTTATTCGCTTTTTTCATATTCCAAATGCGCAAATTATTGATAAAATTATACCTTATAAAAGTATTATAGATAAACAACTTTGGAACGAAATTATTCATTATCAAGCATTTCCTAATAAACAATATAAATCAAATATTTTGCCAGCAAGAACCACCTTGGTGACAGAATTACCTCCTCGTACAGAATTACCGAAAGCAACCGCATCTTTTTCAACAATAATTTCTGACGAACACGCTGCAGAAATTTCTAGTTGGATTGATCGTAAAACAACTACTTATCCAATAACTAATATTCCATATAAATTTGAATTGGTTTTAAGTGGAACTAGAAATGGATTTGCTCCCCAAACATTTTGGAATATTTGCCATGGTCATGATAAAACAGTTGTGATAATGAAAGTTAAGGGAACTAATGAAATACTTGGAGGTTATAATCCTTCAACATGGGATATTACTTTTAATTTATGGGGTGATGGTCAATGGATGGAAACAAAAGATAGTTTTATTTTCTCATTAAAAAATGGTAATATTAAAAATTCTATTCTTAGTAGAGTAGACAACATCCAATATGCAATTTGTAAAGCATCTAAACATCGTCAAAATAATTATGGTCCACGTTTTGGAAATTTTTATTTATATAGTGAAAAATCCAATTTTTCTTTAGATAATAGAAATTACTGTGATATTAAATGTAATATTTATGAAAAACCTATAAGAACATCATCAGATCGTTTTTCTATTATTAATTATGAAGTATTTAAAATTGTCAAAAAATTTTAAATATTTATTTTTGTAATTATTATATCAAACTTGTATTAATTTTTATATGTTTATATTTTATTTTGTTTTTTTTTCTATTTAAATGTGTGAATAAATAACTTTATAATTTCTGCAAATTTTAATAATAAGCTCTTTTGTGAAAAAGTGTTTGCAAATTTATAACGTTTTTATTTCTCACTAGATAACTTTTAGATAATTTGTGAATTTATTTTTTTCTTTATATGATGCTCACGGGTGAAAATATTGTTATTTTTATGGCCGCTGATGTGGTTACTTATAATATTTGATTTACCAAAGGAAGTAAAGTTCTGGTATTAATAGGATTAATATTATTTCTTTTACATTAAATATTATTAATTTAATTATGCAAATCTAGACGTGGGTGAATTGTGTGAATTAAGAAGTGAATGTTGAGTAAGAGTTTGAAGATGAATATTATTATTTTAGCTAGCGAAGAAAATACTTTTTGTTGTTGTAGTTGTTGCTTTATTTTTGATAAAAATCATTCTTACAAATTTGTTGCTAATTAATAATGATACTTGATTAAAAAAGAAAAAAATAATACTTTAAATTTGATTTTCGCTTTTATGATAATCTTGATAATTTTGATAATTTTCTTGATAATTTTATTTATATGATTTTATACAATTAATATTCAAATTAAAAAAAAAAAATATGTTTCATAGAAAATTATATGTTTTTATTTATTTACAAATTATTTTTTGATATTTACAGAATATTTAAATTGCCTTTTAATAGATTACAATGCTTTGTTATTCTGTAATTCAATACTATAACGTACACAAGAAATATGTAGGAATTAAATCATTTGAGCGGGTTTTATATAATCTTTTTTACTCTGCCTAATTCGATAGCACTATACACTCACTAACCAACATCACTACACATTCATACGCCTACATTGTCACCATTCACTTTCTCTGATTATTTTTTTTTTGATTAGTTGTTTTATGATAGATGTAGAAATTAAATAAATTTTTAAATAATCCAACAATAAGCTCATCATTATAATTAATAAAACGATTGATAAAAAAGAAAGAGAGTGAAAGAAAAGAAGTAACCATTAAATAGCAATAATGTCTAATATTTAGTGTTATCGTTCATCATCGTCTCTTTCTCCCTCTTTTCCTTTGTCTTTCCTTCTTCTCTTTCTTCTATCTCAATAATGATTAAAGCAATAAAACATTCCAAAATGGATTAATAAATTAAAGTATTTTATCTCTTTTTAATCTGAAAACCTTCATAATAATCCATAGAAAATTCATCAGTTGTTTTTCTAATTGGTTTTTCATAGCATTCAGTTTTATAAAAAACAAAAGATCGACTTTCATTTATATTAAAATTAGAGACCACGATTGAGATATTATAAACAGCTTCACTAGAAACTTTTATACGATTAAGAATAGAATTTTCGATATTTCATTTTTTAAAGAAAAAATAAAACTGTCATTAATTTCAAATTAAAATTAGAATTCAACAACATTTTTTTGTTAATAATCAATGATGTAATTTGAAAAGTATATCCACGGTTTGGAAGTTGAATAGCAAATATTTTTATAACACGAGGTGGTAAAATTTTTGAGGTGTTTGAGTCACGGAATATTTTAAAATATGAGTAAATAATTTTTTATAAAGAATTTGTTGATAGTATATTCCTTTTCCATAATGTTTTCGATTGATATCAAAGATACGTATTTTTGAGAAGCCGAAAATCTTTATCAATCCAATTATCAAGATTTGAAAATAAAGTTTTATTACCTCCATTGAATTAATATGCTTCTGGAAATCTTTTGATCCAAAGATAAAACTAGGGTATTTTGAAATTATATTATTGCAATAATTACAAATTTTTGAAAAATTTATCTTTAACCAAGAAAGATTGGCTTTCGATTTGAAGCTATGTATACAATTCTTCAAATTGAAATTCATTTGAATCATCAAAAGATCAAAATCTGATGTTCCAGCTTTTTAAGATTTACTGTAGCTCCATATATATATCCATTGAATATTTTTATATTTTGGACTTTATTTTTTGTCGCACCTGCGTATTTTTGGGTGACAGTTAAGAGATGACAAATATGATTTTCACATGCTAAAAAAATTTCTGTCCCAGAATTTATGTCGATATTAAAAAAATTGATATTAAAATTAATGAATCTTATGGATTAATTTTATGGATTGACCAATAAAATTACTCCATAAAACCAACATCCTAATACGTATTGTCCGGTCTGCGCAGAACAATATGGAAAGTTACGCAAATCAGTCTCAATAAACCCAAGATAATCACACGACAATTCAATGTATCACTAGCACACTTTCTCTGGTGCGCAATATCACGAAACACAGTAAGACCAGGCAATCAGTCGATCTAAACCTGCTTACAAACACTCTCAAACAATGCAATCTCGTGTAAAATCTGAAGGTACGATGAGTAAGTGGAGTAAAAGTGTCTTTACTACCTCTTGCACACTACCGAAACTATTGTAGACTTTTTGATGTAACTTGCCAAGAAATAAAAGAATAGTCTATTATATTTAAAGTTGAATATCGGATATAACAAAAGCAATATATTACTGCTTTGGCGTATCTTATCACTTTTGTTATACAAGAGTTTATTTATTATAAGAAATATTTTTAGAATTATTGAGTCACTATGAACTCATTTATCACTGAAATTAACTATTGCGAAGAAATTGTTTATTAATTTAATTATCAATCAAAAANTAAAATTAATGAATCTTATGGATTAATTTTATGGATTGACCAATAAAATTACTCCATAAAACCAACATCCTAATACGTATTGTCCGGTCTGCGCAGAACAATATGGAAAGTTACGCAAATCAGTCTCAATAAACCCAAGATAATCACACGACAATTCAATGTATCACTAGCACACTTTCTCTGGTGCGCAATATCACGAAACACAGTAAGACCAGGCAATCAGTCGATCTAAACCTGCTTACAAACACTCTCAAACAATGCAATCTCGTGTAAAATCTGAAGGTACGATGAGTAAGTGGAGTAAAAGTGTCTTTACTACCTCTTGCACACTACCGAAACTATTGTAGACTTTTTGATGTAACTTGCCAAGAAATAAAAGAATAGTCTATTATATTTAAAGTTGAATATCGGATATAACAAAAGCAATATATTACTGCTTTGGCGTATCTTATCACTTTTGTTATACAAGAGTTTATTTATTATAAGAAATATTTTTAGAATTATTGAGTCACTATGAACTCATTTATCACTGAAATTAACTATTGCGAAGAAATTGTTTATTAATTTAATTATCAATCAAAAAAAAGTTTATTACAAAAAAAAGAATATTTCGGAACTATTATTATTATTATTATTAATCAATTAAAATTGTAGGAAATTATTAGAATCTTTTATAAAATGAATAAAAAATGTTTTTGCGAAAAGGAATCTCTGGTTTTTCTTCCCCACCGCAGCTATTTTTATAAACCTTCTTCTTGTTTACCGTCATCCTCTGTCATCCATAAAAAAACGTTTTTGTGCCAAGATGAATAAACAGTCATCCTGGATGATGGATGACACACATCCAAATAGTGACATCTATCATCTTCTATCATCCCCCGTGATTTTCGTATTCCCCGTACTACCTCAGTATATTATTGATAAATTAGAACTTTATAATAATGTCAAAGAACTTTAGCAGATAAATCCTTAGTTAAATTCGTCGTATACCGATAACACAAAACTGTTGAACTTCAATAATGATTATAAGATCACTTGATAAAAACTTAATGCCATAAAAGAAGAACAAGAAAAGTTTTAAAAGGTTAAAACGAAAAAAGTGTTTATTGACGATCTTATTCCAGCCTGAATGAAAACATTGTGACATACAAACAATTACAAAATAAATTAGCCGTTTTTTTTTTCGAACTCGCAGTACGTAATTAGTAAAATTAATAATGTATTTAAAAAGAAAAGTTATAAAGGTTAAACCGAAAAAAAGACTGGAATAAGGTCGTTACTTAGATACCTTTTTTTGGCTTCAATGAGAATATTGTCCTCATACAGTCCATTGTTTCCGTTTTTGTCCGTCTTTTTTCGAACTCAATAATTAGCAAAATTTTTTGACAAGAAAGGTATAAAAAGGTTAAACTGAAAAAAGGGGTGTAAGTGACGATTTTTATTCCAGCCTTTTTTTAGCTTCAATGAAACATTGTTGTCATACAGGAAATTACAAAATAAATTAGCGTCTTTTTTTCGAACTCAATAATTAGCAAAATTAATAATGTCTTTAAACTTTTTTGACAAGTTATCTCAAAACTTTATTGAACTACTAAATGATAAAGATGATTATAATACCAGTACGATCACATTGAATGTGTAACATGAAGTGTAGAGGGATGGATGTCTTCAACTTTTTTGATGTCGCTTATGCGAATTTTTGTGATTTCTTTTTTTAGTATTAATTATGATTTTCATTTGTTTAATTTGGGAAGGTGTTATGGTTTTTGAATTTTTTGTTAACATCGTAATGATGATGAGTGTAAATCTTTTATGATTTACGAATCGATGTCATTGTGACCGTATAATAAGTATTGTTCTTGTAACTATTTAGTTTGTACGATGCTGTATTAGTAATCGTAAGATTGCATATAATTTTATTTTATTTATTATTATTATTATTAAATTTATTAAAAAAATTGTTAGCGATCAAATTTATAATTTATTTTTAAATTAAAATTATTTATTCCTTGATTAGTTAGCCTTATGACTATTAATTATTTCNTACATAGTTGTACAGCCGGGTGGCGGATCATAACCCTATAAAAAATTAATTTATTCGGAAAAATTTTTTTGTAACTCTTCGAATTTGTGCATCAAATTTGAATTTTTTTTTAAATATTTTTTTAATATCTGTAAACTTTATGATAGTAATATAAAAATATTAAAATTAATTAAATAATTTCTATGTAATGTCTAATATCAGAAATAAAAAATTTATTAATAAAAATAAGAATAAATATGAATTAATCCATTATCCCAGATCTTTTGTAATCCGGTTGCAATGGTGTTACCTCTTGTTTTCAAGCTGTTTAAGTAATCTATTTTTTAGTATTGTTTTACCTCATTTAAGGAATCCTCTAATACCATACCATCAAATTTTTTTGATACCACTTGTATAAAATCAAGAAAAAAATAATAAATAGTTTCATACTTCTCTGTTAATGAAAGGTTGATTTAGTGCTTTTTTGTGAGTAAAAGGATCGTATTAATTTACTTATTAATTATAAATAATCTGTATGTGTTTTTGTACAAAAGTAAAAACATATTTTTTAAAAACTTTTTTATATTGTTAATGTTTAAACTATAACACAACTAATTTGACCATTGCACAAATTTATTTTCTCACGCTTAATTATGATGATGATTCTGTTGATTTTTGACCGAGGAAAAATTGTAATGTGTTGGTAATTTGTGAATTGACACATATTTTAGTTTGAAAATATAAATATTATGATATAAGTATTTCTCATCATTGTAATATGTATTAAAGGATACTTTGCTTGAGAAAATTACAGAATTTATTAATTTTTATAATTTGCAAAATGCTGTGTTGTGTTGACACAATTGTAAAAATCAATCAAGTTTGTATAACTGATAAAAAAGAAACAAATTTAACTGTTGTATGGGCAATAGGCACTTATCTTGTTGAAGTTGAAGATTGTGACATGGAGATGGTTCTATTTGTTCCATTCGATAAATTTGAAAGAGATTTAAATATGCAGTACATTTTCAGAAAAGATAAGTATTATAGTGTAGGTGGAAAAATTACACCTGGAAGTTATAATGACAACCTGAGATTAAAGGTAATTAATAATTATGTTTATCCAATACATATAATGATAAACAGTTATTGATTTATTTGTTAATTAAATAATTGTTGCAACATTAACTCATCTCGCAATCAAAAAGGAACCTGGATTAAATAGATGTCCTCTAAAAATTTCATTAGTTGGCACAATTTAAGACACAGCAAAAGAAATTAATACTGAAAATGCAATGATTAAAGCATTGGTTAAAGATTATATTGGTCAAAAGAGTAATAATTTTATTGTCAAGGGTGTATTTCCATCTTGCAACAAATGATTTAAACATCTGATGAATTCCATCCAACCAAATGAATCAGTACTTTTTGTTACAGGACAAATGGAAGTCATACAAAAAGATTTTTATGTATATGCCATAGAAACTTCTTATGTGGATGTTTCTACTGATAAAAAAGAAGTTTACAATTCTTCTCAATCTGCATCAGAGTCACATAAATCAGTTCAATCAACACTCCTTATCAATCACCAAGATATTAGTGATAATTCAAGATTACAATAACGATAAGGAAATGGAACAATCTGTTGTTGATTCTTTACCTCTTGATTTTCATTCATCTAAACATGTCAAATTGGAAAATGAAACTCATGAACATGTTGATTCGATATTGTTGAAGATAGTTATATGTTTGAATACAATAAAAAATATGTAGATGAAGATGATGAATTAGACGAAAATGTCGTTAATCAAAATGAAAAGAATAAACATAACAGTAAAAAGGTGAAAAATATAATTCATGAAGGTGAACATGATTGAATACAATAAAAAATATACAGACAAAGGTAACAATTTGGGAGAAAAGGTTGTTAGTCAAAATAAAAATAATGAACATAACCATGAAAAAATGAAGAATAAAATTCACAAACATATTGATTCTGATATTGTTGAAGATGTTGAACACAATAAGGAATATACAGGTGAAAGTAGTGAACCAGGAAAAAATGCTATTAACCAAAATGAAAGAAAAGAATATAGTTGTAAAAAGGTGTATAATACAAGAAAATGAACTGAGATGTTTAAAAATATCATTAATAAGAATGATGAAAAATAAATCTTTAAAACTTGTATTCCTTTTTTTATTATATATACAATTATTTTCTTAGTTCAGATATTTATTAATTTTATTAAATAAATAAAGTTTAGCTCAAAACTGTTTATATGTGAATGTCACATTTATAAGTGTTACCTATGCAATATCAATACAATCTTTTTAGTAAAAAATATAATTTTCACTTGCTTTTTAGTATTAGTTTTTGCAAATGTTCTTTTTTTTAATAAAAAGGGTTATTTCATCTGTTTTAGTTTTTATTAACTTTAAATAATTGTGATTGCAAGTGACAAATATAAATCTTTCAATAAAATAATACATATGTTAGCATGACTGTATTTTTAGAGCAAATTAATACATAAGTTAATTTATAAATAATAATAATTATTATTTTCTATTTATATAATAATTTTTACTGAATTTTATTTCATAATAATTTTTTATTTATCAAATATTAATCAATTTATAAATCTTTTTTTTATTCTTAATATTAAAAATAATTGTAAGATAGATCACTGGTATCAACCATATAAAGAATACACTAATCAAAGTATCAAAAAACTCCTGATCAAATAGTATACAAATGGAGATCGTACTGGTCCTGCGCAGAATCGCATGATGCGCAGCTACCCTAATTATGTAATAATTGAAGTCGAAAATAAGGAAAAATCGTTTACGGCACATTCAAACATATTAAAATATCGATCGACTTATTTCCATAAAGAGTTAGAAAATATTCAACCAAATGAAAATAACATTAAGACCATTATTAAGTCAAGTGTATCTGCTCAAATTTTCGAAATTATTCTCAAGTAAGTCATTATCCATAATAAAATACTATCATTTATTTTTTTATTATGGTAATTATTAATTATTGTTTATTCTACGTAGATATATTTATGGAGGAATTGTTAATTTGAAAAATGTTGAGCCGAGATTTATATTTGATTTAATGTTAGCAGCTAACAAATTTGAACTTAAGGAATTAACCAACAAATTAGAAACTCATCTTGTTGATACTAAAGCTTCTTGGTTAAAAACTTATTTTTCTCTTATTTATCGTACTATTTTTAACGAAAACAAATTTAAAAAATTAGAAAATTATTGTAATGATATTATTGCAAAGCATCCGAGTCTTATTTTTAAAAATTCAGATTTTACTTCTCTTCCTGAATCTGCTTTAGTATCTCTTCTCAAGCGAGACGATTTGCAAATGGAAGAAGTTAAAATTTGGGATTATGTCATCAAATGGGGAATTGCTCAAAATCCTACTCTCCCTACAAACCTTGAAGGATGGTCCAAGGAAGATTTTCTTACGTTAAAAACCACTTCGCAACAATGTCTTCCGCTTATTCGATATTTTCATATTTCAAATGAAGAAATTATTGGAAAAATTATGCCTTATAAAAAGATTCTGGATAAACAACTTTGGAAAGATATTGTTCAGCATATGGCAATTCCTGACCGATCAGAAAGAGCCAATATTTTGCCAGCTAGATCGATTTTGGTTACAGAATTGTCTCCTCGTACAGAAGTATCAAAAGAACCCTTTTCAACAATCATTTCTGAAGAACATGCTGCAGAAATTTCTAGTTGGATTGATCGTAAAATTTTTAGAATATTTAATTATTCAACAGGAAATATTCCATATGAATTTGAATTAATTTTTAGGGGAACTAGAAATGGGATTTTTCCACAGCCATTTTGTAATATTTACCATGGTCATGTTGTGGTAATGAAAGTTAGGGGAACTAATGAAATACTTGGATGTTATTATAATCTTTCAACGTGGGATGATTTTAATTTACGGTGTGTGGAAATAAATGATAATTTTATTTTCTCATTAAAAAATGGTAATATTCAAAATTCTATTCTTAGCAGAGCAAAAAGACCAGTAATTTTTGATAGATTCAGCCAATTTGTTGGAGATTTTTACATATATAGTAGTAATAATAAAACTTATTGTGATATTGAGTTTAGCCATTATGAAAAACCTATAAGAACATCATCACATTCTCGAATCGCTATTGTTAATTATGAAATATTTAAAATTGTTAAAAAATAAGAATTGTAATATTAAACTTGCGTCATTTTTGTATGTTTATATTTTATTTAAATGTATGAATAAATAACTTATAATTTTAATAAATTTTAACAAGCTCTTTTGCACGTTTGTGCCTCCACAGCTTATATTACTATGTTTTATTTCTCACTAGATGATTTTTTAATAATTTATGAATTTGTCTTTTCTTTATCACTAAGTGTGTACCGGCATATAAAGTTTTGATGATTGAGAAGGAGAATTTGAATGATGGGAATGTTGTGAAGGTAAAATATTGTTATTACTGATATTGTTGTCGTTGTTATAGTCGCTGGTGTGTTTATTATTATCACATGCTAATGATGTTAATGTTAAAAAAATATTTTCACTGGTTGTTTTAATAATATAATATTAACTACACTCACCTGCCAAAAGTAACTGGGCAGTAATCTTTTATTAAAATAATTGCAGCACAATGAATTATCTAAATTGCATAATTTTTTTAATAAACTTCCCTAATCCTTATTTATGCATTATTTTATTTCAAATGAATTAATCAAAAATAATAATTTTAATCATTAATTGTAAATTCTAACGTATTCAATAAATATCAAAACAGATACCAACTATTTTTTAAAAATTGTAGCTTTAAACAATATTTGCAAGTTTCATTAGAGCTGTTACTAAAAATGGGCGTAATTTATTAAAATATAAAAAGATAAAAAATCTGAAAATAATTATCAACTGTTTCTACATATAAAAGTATTTTATTTACTAAAATACTAATAAAAATGATACTAAGCAACATTAAAGCTGAGAATATAGTGCATCGTCGTCTTTAAAACACTTAGGCTTACTTAAAATGTTTACAAGAGATGTTCCACAAATATGGCTATAAGTTTAATTAGTATCACATTTTATTAATAAATAATGTAAAAAGCAGCAAGGGATCATTCATGAATCAAAAACACAAAAATTACCGATCAATATAAAATGCAACATGCGTATATAAATTTTTAAATCTAATAAAGCCCACAACAAGGTCCCAATAGTTATAAAAAAAAACCTAAAAACAAGAGTATGAAGTTAGTGGACAATATGTAAATTTTCTTTAAATTTTGATGGTTAAAAAAAACTAAAAAAAAAGCAAACATTTCATTAATTAAACTTATAGTCAAAATGTGAAGCATCTTTTATAAAGTTTTTAGAATTTTTGCTTAGGAAGAAATTTAATATCAATGTATATCAACGGTTGAACGTTTAAAATTCAAAAATTATTCTCTAAAATTTAATCACTTATTATTCACTCTATTCTCATTATATAAGTCTGAATACTATTAACTTTAATGTTACTTAATATTACTTTTATTAATATTTTAATAAATAAAAACTTTCATATATTGAAACGGTTGATAATTATTTCCGAATTCTTTTATATTTTTTTATATTTTTAATAAATTTTCCAATTTTCACGAGATATTATGTAAATTAAAATCGTAGTGGGTTCTATATTATCTTTTCTAACTATGATGAGTATAATAACTCCTGACTCTCCCTTACTCTGACTAATTCAACAGCACTTTTTATTCACTAACCTACATTACTGCTCACTCACATGCTTAATTTCTTCATCTATCATAAAACGACAGGATCATTATCATAATTATTAAGAATAATACGAAATGCATAAGTGTGTGCATGTATATGTTCAGCATCGCTCTTTTCTCCTTCTTTTCCTTTATTGAGATAGAAGAAAAGGGAGAAGGAAAGACAAAGCAATAATTAAAGTAATAAAATATTATAAAATATATTAACAAATTAAATATTCTATCTCTTTTTAATTTGAAACCTTCATAATCGTCTATAGAAAATTCACCAGTTTTTTTTTTCAGTTTTATTATCGACTTTCATTCATATTCATTTTAGAGGCCACGATTGGGACATTTTATGATCACATAAATTCTAAAATACTTTAGGTTCAAAATTAAGATTATTTATGCTATCCGTCATTTCTTTCTTATCAATCCAAGATCAATTTTAGTTGCTTGATCTTTTTAATAATCGATGATATAATTTGAAAAGTATATCCACGGTTTGGAAGTTGGGTAGTAAATATTTCTATTTTACAAAGTGATAAATTATTGAGGGGATAAGTTGCTTGGAGCCATGGAATATTTTAAAATATTAGTCAATATTTTCTTATCCAAAATTTGTTGATACGGATATACTTTTCCATAATGTTTTCACTTGAAATTTGGAAATATCGAATTTGGCAAAACATTGTTGTAAGGTATTTTTGAGAAGCCGAAATCTTTATCAATCCAATTATTAAGGTTTCATGATACAGTTTTATTATCCATTGAGTTACGTAATCCAAAATTTTGGATTCTTCAAGTTGTAAGTCACCTCTTTGAATAATATGCTTCTGGAGACTCTTTGATTCCAAGATAAAATTAGGGTGTTTTGCAATTATATCATTACAAAATTATAAATTTTGAATAATTATCTTTGACCAAGAAAGATTGACTTTCAATAAGAAATTAGAAGACTAGTAATTGATTCTTCAAGTTGAAATTCATTTGCAATCATCAAAAGATCAAAAATTATAGATGTTCCAACTTGACTGTAGCTTCATGTATATGTATATATCTTATCACATTAAAAGCGAATGCTAGGGATGTTAATGTTAATGTTGAAAAATAATTATCAATGGAACATTTTAAACTATAATAATATAGTATTATATTTAACTTTCTTTATTTTTTTCGCTTGTAATGTAATTATAACAAATAATTTTTTTTGATCAAATAAATTTTTTACATCAATTTTATTAATTATAATCAATTATAATTTGTATAATTTTTTAAATATTTTGTTTATCAAAGAATAATAACTTGATTTTTCATTTTTAATATTGTTATACAATTATTATCATTATTATATCTTTGATACAATTCCTAATCAAGCTTTAAACTTTGATTACTACTTTTAAAATAAGTTTATATCTTGTCTTCAATACTATATTAATCCTAATCATTAAATATTTTAAATATTAATGCTGAAAATTAAAAATAGAAAATATTAATTAAATTTCCTATACCTTCAATATATCCTTCATAATTAATTGACTCAATCGGCATACTAAAAAATTAAATTGAAACTTCCTCAGCGAAAATGTTCTATTCTTGTATTTGATGTTTATTCTATAAATTTTTGTTAAAAAGAAGAAATCAATTAAATAAAGTATAAAAATAAAGTTGCTTGACCAATTGGGGCCGAGTATTTAACAAACTTTACCATTCGCAATGAGAATATTTAAATTAAATGTTTGTTTATCCATCTTTTTTGACGAAAATAACATGAAAATTGTCCTAATGATTTTTTTTTAATCATTTAAGAAGGCCTGATTGACCCAACCAATAGATTCGTTGTACGGAAGGTCGACTGTAAATTTTGAATTAATTTTAAGAGGAGCTAGAGATGGGTTTGCTCCACCAACGTTCTGGAGTATTTTCAAGGTCATTCTAACGCATTGGTTGTAGCAAAAGTTAAAAGAACTGAGGGGATACTTGAAGTTTATCCTTTTAAATTGGAATACAAAAAATGGTTAGGGGCTTTTGGATGGAAATAAAGATAGTTTCATTTTTTCACAAAAAAATAGTTCCGTTCGTAAAAGACACGAAAATGCTATTTGGAATGTATCCAAGAATTTTCAAAAATAGTATGGTCCACGGTTTGGAGATTTTTGCTTATATAGTAATATACGTATATAATTTTACTTTAATTATTGTAACCCTTAAGGTAATCATCATGAGAATATCATCAGATCACTTTTCTATTGTTAATTATGAAGTATTTAAAATTGGTAGAAAATTTTAAATAATTTAATGTGTTTATATTTTTATTTTATTTTTCTATTTAAATGTATGAATTAACAAGTTTTTTTGTGAAGTGTGTTTCTCTCTGCTAGACCCACAATCTATTATTTCTCTAGATAATTTATAGATAATTTGTGAATTTATTTTTTTCTTTAGTACTTATAATTTATTTGATATTGATGAAAGTGATTCAATATTAATATATCTTACATCGAAAAATAATAAATTATATTAGAAAGATTCATCGAGAGAATATTTAATAATTATAATAATAATAGTAACAAACTCATTAATCATAATAATGATGGTGATGGTAATGATGAAGAAATTAAAAATAAATAGAAATTAAACAAAAAGAGAATTTGAAACTATGCTACCTTATATAGAATATAGAGTGAAATCGGAGGTTTTATATATATTTTTAATTTACATGCTATCAATTATAAATTATTATTATATAAAACTTCGACTAAAGTAAATAATTGAACGGCATATAAATTATTCAAATGATTCAAATACATTTAATAGATTAGGAATCAAACTACAACTACATTACTTACTAAATTAATATTAATAAAAATCAATAAAAATCAATAAGATCTGGAAAAACTATATTGGTTAAAGCATTACTAGAATAAATGCTAATTGTGTTAAAGATCATCAATATATTCAAACTGCCAGGAAAATTTCATCTTATTATTATTACATCATTTTTATTAATTATTTATTAGTTATTTATTAATTATTTATTAATTATTTATTAATTATTTATTAATTATTTATTCCCCTATAACAATAATAAAAGGTCGAATAGATCAATTATTACATGTAGGATATCCAACTAAACAAGAACAAATGGATTTTCGTAAAGTTATATCACAAAGAATGGCGATTAATCATTTTAATAAATTGACCGAAGAATTTACTAATTAGAATCGGATTTGTATCATCCCATTTCATTTCTTTGAATAATGAAGTGCATTTAAATTATTGGTTTTAAAACTTGAATTATAAATTTACAGCTCCATAAATATAAATTGATAAAACTACCACAAAACAAATAAAATTTCTTCGCACATCGGTAAAACAAAACCGTTGAATGAACTTCTAAAATCACTTGATAAAATAACCATAAAAGGGTCCGTTAAAGTTAATCTCAGGGCATTCGCATGAAATTATTAGGTTATAACCTGTCTGCTTTGACAAAAGCAGACAGGTTATAACCTACCACGCAGAAATTGGAGCAGACGATCATTTTGTAAATCACATGCTACAGGGCTTATCCTCTATATAATGAGATAAGCTCAC